>VZTN01010898.1:2718-43356 GCA_013400515.1 Erpornis zantholeuca | reverse complement strand
AAATGCATAGTCAAAATTCTTTCATTCTGCAGCAAACCACTATTTGTAGTGCAGTACCTCTGAACTAATAAAAACTGTACAGCCTTGATACTAATATTTCATTCCCCCAACAGATTTTGTTCCTCATACATTTCTTGAACATTTCTGAGAAGGCTAGGTTCTTCCTCTTTATTTCTTACCTAGAAATAGTTTCAAATTCTTTTCCTGAAAAGCACTATCATTAGTATGGGCAAGAAATTATGAAGCCGTAAGCTGCATTCCAGCCTGTGTTCAGAATGAGCATCGCTCCTGTCTTTTGGATAGCATCCATAATATTTGCAATATTTGGAGCAGAAAAGTGCATTGTTACTGACTCAATAAAATGAAGGATTATAGAGTTTTAGTGCTGCTGTAGTGCCCACCAACTTTCTTCATGACTCAGCTGAGATGCAATGCACATTATAATTCATGTGGGTCTAGCCCTAGAACACTGTGCTTTACCCCCTTGTTGGTGCCCTTTGCATAATATAGTCTTTGGTCTGATCATCACTTCGTCCCCTTCTGCTTTTCTCAGATGCATTCAAATTTCATTGATGAATCAAGTTAAAATTACCTTTCAAAAGCATTATCACAGCTTTTAACAATTTCTGCAACCCATCCTTACAGAGAAGAGAGGATGCTTGGAAGCAAAGTGTAAAAGGTATTTCCCAAATACTGCCTCCTGGCACAGCTTTTTAAAACTTTCTGCTTTATAAAATAGTTTTTAAAGAATCTATATTTGAAACAAGCCTTCCTTCCCCACCCCACTCAGGTCGTAGTTCTAGCTTGAGTCACCCATCAAAAAATATCTATGTATCCATATCATTTATCCCATAGAGTATGCAGTCCCGCACTGGAGAAGCTACTGTACAAAATTCAGTTCCACAGTACAAATAATATTACTTCTGGAACAAAAACGTCATTGTTATAGGTAAAATTAATGACTACCTTGAATATCTGCAGTGGTGTGTGGTCTAATATTTCCTTTTTGTTCGAAATCTTGAAGACTTATCTTTTTTTTCTGTATCATGTCCCTGTGACTGTAACAACTCTTGCAGGATCTTAGAGCTTTTATCCAGCTTTAATGTTTGTACTCATTTTTAACTTGACACCTTGAGCCGTCAGCTGTCTTTTGAGATCCGATGGGTTCCCACAGGACCATTCACCAATGAGTAGAAAGATGAACTTAAGTGTGACCTCTAGGCCTCTTCTTCATTTTCCAGCTTGTTAGCAGACTGTTCATGTGCAGTCTGATACCAGACAGAAACTATTGCTGTAGACCTATTTTGTCCTTTTCTCCCCCTGTGGTACCATTTATCTCTTGGGTTTTTTGTTTGGTGGGGTTTTTTTTGGTTTTTTTTTTTTTTTTCTTGGAAGAAAAATAAATTCTGCTCTAACAATACAGGGGACATGAAACCCTTGCCTTTAAATCTATGTGTGAAATACACATTCTATGGAAAAGCCAGCAGAAATGAAAATGCCAGATAATACTTGAGAGAGAGAAAAAAAGAGAACAAGGTTTTCTAAACAGGAAAGCTTTGTGCTGTTCTGATTTTTATATTGGTTGTACGCACAAATATTTTTCTATTCCTAGATAAATATTGTGACTTTTTAAAAATAAATACACATTAGTAGAGACAAGCCTGGAATTTATTTTGTCTGGGTTTAAATAAAAATGCAAATGAAGACAAAATGGATTTTATTTTGAGGAAAGAGGTAATATAGCTATATATTGAAGTTATTCCCTGGTGGCACATATATATACAGTTGAATAGCAGAGTTTTTTCCCTCTCTCTGGTAAATTGAAAAGCTCTAAGAATTAGCAGTTGAAAGTCCCAGCTCCTTACCTGTATTGTGCAGGTAACTTTGCCCTGAGGAGATCTGTGAGATGGTTATTGCTCCTGTACTGCATATTATACCATACCTTAATTTTTTTTTCCTCTGAGGCAAAACTCAACTCCGAAGCAAACAGTGAGACTGGGACAAGAGTCACTTGTGCTCTCAAATATAACAATTGTTTGAAACCCCTCTGTAATTATTTCTTTTTTTCTTTTTAAAGCTTTGCAATTTCTTTGAATTTATAGACTACAAAGAAAAAGTCAGGTTTGCTTCTTATCTCTGGAGTAGTACAAGCCCACTAGTCTCACTTCTGTGTCTGGCAAGATCATGGATCAAATCGTCCTGGAAACTATGCTGAAGCACATGGAAGGTAAGAAGGTGATTGATGACATCCAACATGGTTTAATTAAGGGAAAATCCTGTCTGACAAATTTGGTGGCCTTTTATGATGTATTTGCAGTGTTGGTGGATAAGGGAAGAGCAACTGATCATATGCCTGGACTTCTGCAGAAGATTTGACACTGGCCTGCATGACTTACTTGTCTCTAAACTGGAGAGACATGAACGTGGTGGGCAGACCACTCCCTAGATAAAGAACTGGTTGGATGGTCACGCTCAAAGAGTTGTGGTCAATGGCTCAATGTCCAAGTGGAGATCAGTGACAAGTGGTTCTCCTCAGGGGTCAGTATTGGGCCTGGCAGTGTTTAATATCTGTGTTGGTGACATGGACAGTGGCACTGAGTGCACTCCCAGCAAATTCACTGCTGATACCAAACCGAGTGGTGCAGTTGACACTTGGGAGGGAAAGGATGACATCCAGAGGGACCTCATGAAGTTCAGCAAGGCTAGCTCTCTGTCAAAATACAGTGGGAAAACAATTCAGTAACCTATCATCAAGAGATATTCTTCCCAACTTTCAAGATGGTAAACTATATTTTATTTTTTAACTGGTAAATGAAGTTAAATCAGTAGAATAAATTTGGTTCTGGTTCCATGAGTGCACATACCTGCCATCTAAATTGACAAGCAAACTCAGCTACAGTTCTTCCCCTGGCAATCTCCTCATGAGAGGTTCAACACCATAGCAAAGGTTAAATTATTTGGCAATAAAGGTTAACTTATTTGGCAATAAAGGAATGGGAATCTGAGCAGCAGAATAGAAATCAAATATTTAATGAATTCCCCAAACAACTTCCCACAATGATCAGGCTTCCATAAAGCACAGATTATTTACAGCAACTCCATTGCTGAAAAATCCTCTAGAGAGAATGTAAACTATCCAATCTACTTCTTGTCTAGTTTCTCTAATTTCACTGCTATACACTAGCTAAGAGGTCTCAATGTAATCCTTTTACCCTCTTGTATATCTCCAGAGGTCACAGCATTCCATTTGTTTGGTTTTTTTTTTTTAAATATTCCAAGTGGTTCTATGAAGACTCCATTGATCCTTTAAATATGTGGTGTCCATAAAGCTTACTAGAGGCTTATTCAGCATCACTGTTTTTTCCAATCTTGAAAGCTTCCAGGATTAATACTCCAAGAAATTCCAAGAAGACTTGACTATAATGGATTTTGTTCTGAGATTCTTTCAGACTGCATATCAGATTAGAGGTGGAAAGATATTGGAAACAGTGACAGCACCAGCTTTAAGCATTTTAAACACACTCACTAGAAGCCCATGTTAGGGAAGAAAAACTAGCACCTAAATCAGGTTTTCATAATCACTTTCTTTGGGAGTAGTTTTAATGACTTTTTCTGACCTCTGTTCAGTACCATAATCTAAAATAATAGGAAAAGTCAAGGAAAAAAAATAAAGGACTGAAACAATATAATCAGTCTTCTGAGAGGAAAGCTAAAACCTAATTTACTTCTTTCTTCCAGGGATTTTATAGGCAATATAAAAGAGATTAATCAGGATTTTAGCTTATAACTACAAGAGTGTAGGTTGCAAGCCAAAGCCAAACTAGTTTAGATGAATAAATATTTTTTAAAGTGTGGTATTACTTAAAGAATGGCCTATATACCTAGGCTTATAGTCACTTTATATCTTTAGAAATCTTTAAATAAAGAATACATATAATTTCAGAATTGAAATTATTAACAGAAGGCACAAAGGTAAGCGTAATAGTAACTTTTAACCTCTAGTTGTATTCATAGATTCAAGATTTCTCTCTGAGAACATTGAAAACACTTGTTTTGGCTGAATTATTTTTCCTCTGCATTAAAATTGACAAGGAAAATGAAGAGGAATAGAGTGAGATGATATAAACTGCATAAAAAAAGGTTTCTATTCAGTCAATTTCAAACCAACTCACCAAGTTTCTAACAGCTTTAATAGTCTTAAAGCACTTTTGTTTGGTTTTTTCCTTTGCACATTTCTTTTCAGCAAGGCTGCCTTATGTAGTGGCACAAATCTCAGAGGAGATCATTCATCTGTCTTTCCTGTCAAATTACATTGCAGAGTCAACAGCAGCCAATGAAGTGTGATGTCTCATGCTAGACTTTTAGTTCCTGATAAATCTGGTCGGTGGAGTACCTCCTGTAATTCAAAATGTTTTAGACAAATACTTCAAAACTATAAAAAGGAGTTAAAAACATGAACCTAATGAACCAATCATATTTGGTCAGATGGTTATGCAATAAGCAAGAATAATTCAAGAGTAGATTGAAAGAATAACTCGGTGGGAAGGAGGTGAGAATTTAAAAGGAAGTTTAGCAAACTTTCATCAGAAAAATACACATGCTGCTCTTGACCCCATGACCCCTGGAAACAGTGGAGAAATTTCTCTTATGGTTCAATTGTTACTAAAGTGAAGTTGTTCATCCTACCATATACCTTCTGGGTTTGGTAATTTGATTGGAAACGGAGCTAAAACTCGGGCTTTCCATATTCAGAGAATGCTAATGATATTTATAAAATATGCTATATATATTTATTTTAAAAATATTACTATTAACATTTCACTGTATAATGTTGCAAATCTCTCTAACAACAAATTGTGGTATTTGCACTAGTACTAGTAGGCTAATTTAAAATATTTGATAACGATATAAAAATTCTGCAGAGAAGCATTTTTTAATGATTATGTTATAATTTGTGAAGTGATATTTGAGTACTAAGCAGGCTAATCACTCATCTTAATGGAAATACGCAGTAGCAGAATATTAGGATAAAATAATATTCTAGGTAGGGAATTTGAAGGAGTGTAGCCTTGTCCAATCAAACACATTGCAGCACTAAAAATGTTGAGTTCACTTTCCCATTCTCACTTCAGAGGGTCCTGTGGGTTTCAAAAGTAACAGGTTCAGCCAACTTCTTTTTTTCTAGGATGGAAATCTGAGATTCCAGAGACTTTTCATGCTACAGGTATGTACCCTAACTTTTCTACTAATCTCTCCATTTTGTTTCGGATTTTGAAGTGAAGAGATAGCCTGTAATCAATAAACATTAGACACACTATTGCATGAGAATATAGACAAGGCATCTGAGTAACTACATCCTGTATTAAACCTTCCATTTAGAATTTATGTACATATTTGCTGATATCTTGTGTTTTAAGACCTCAGCTTCTTGAAGAAAGTCGTTTCATATGTTCTCTTTGCAAAGTTCCTGGTTTGCTGAAAAGCATTCCAGACAAAAGTAAGCAAAAAATGAATGTCAAATGTTACTAACCTGAAAATCTAAAAGATCAAATCATTCTTGAAATCCTTCCAACTTATTTGCCAATAGCAGTGAGAAAGAAGAAATAGAAAGTAAAAATCTAGGACAGGAAAACACAATTACCTCTGATTATCTGGGAATCCTGTTGGGAAGAACTCATCTGCCTGTGGTTGTTCATTAGAGGTTTCAAACTATAAGAATGATCACTTTAAAAAGGACTCCAGCTCTATGTAGTTTAACTATATAGCAATTAGTGAGTAGCTGTTTTTCAGCTGATTTTTTTCAATCTTTTGTTGCTGTGTGGTACAGCATAATTTAAATTGAAGCTCCCCATGAGTAAAATTTACAGTATATGATATGGATTTAGATTAGACAGTGAAGAACCCAAGTGAGCTATAATGCGTAACACACAGGTGTTATTTATGTAATCATACATTTGAAGAATGCTTTTGATTAATTTATTAACAACTGCTAAAAAGACTTGTACAGTTTTTTCCCAAAATACCTGGTAAGAGTAAGAAATACACAGTGGTATTACAGCCATAGTAACTGTGGTAGGATTTGATGTAGAATCTACAATGCTTGTCAGACTGGGAGCTCTGCAGTGTAATAACTCTAATTCAGTGAGAAAGTGTGTGTTAATATGTCATAATTTATAAAGATAAAAAATGAACCTTGTCAGAATAAATATAGACAAGAAAAAGTTACAGTTCACATGAAAGGTTTTCTGGGTACTAGGGCAGAGAAGTCAGAGGCATGCTGGCCTAGTTAATAGCAGATTTTTATTAACCAGAAAAAAAATTAAGGATTATGATATTGTGATGTGCTAGGTAAGGAAAGAATGAAAAATAACTTTCTAATTACAATAAAAATGTTTCAGGATAGAAAGATGATGTTAAAAATGATCAGAAATTCTTAGCAGCTTTACTTATATGAAAAGAAATAAAGTAATAAGTATCACTGAAAGATTTGGGTTGAAAGGGATCTTTAAAGGCCATCTAGTCCAATCCCAAATAAGGATACTGCATTTCTAGAACACAGAAATATAGAAAAAAATAGAAGAGAGGTTTCATAGCAGAAGCTCTGAGTTCTATTCATAGGAAAAAAAGTATTTTAATGCCAACAGGAAGGGACGATTACATATGCACGAAAGTGGTAAAATATTTAGAATTTTTTCCTGTTGCAAAATAAATACAGGGCATGATCAGAAGGTTCATAATCATTTGATGTTATTTTATCAAGTGAGCATTTCAGAAAAAACATATCATATAATCTGGAAACATCCAAGCTATGCTATTTACCATGCAACATTTAAAAAAAAAATTCTTCTGCACGACATGCCTTTGGATTGCTCAAAGGCAAGATTAAAAACAACGTGGGAAGTGGAAGTGCTTTATGCAAGGCTTTCTTTGTACAGCTGCGTGAGGATGGGCACTTTGTATGAAAGGGCTCTGCTTTCAGTAACATCTGTTAGTTTATCTTTATCTCATCTGACTCATCCAGCCCCCTGGTAATAATGCCACTCTTGAACTAGGCTTATGGGATATTGCTGTATTAAACCTGTGCCAGTGCAGATTGGGGCAGACAGCTGCCACAGGTACACTGCACACGTAGGTCCAGGAGAAGGGGAGCTGCAGGGACTGCAAGCACGGGGAGCTGAGAGAGAAGCAGTGTGCAGTGTTGTGCTACTGGGAGGGGCAATCGGATAGAGAGAGTTGTCACCTTGCACCAGCTCTCTTCAAAGAGCTGTGGGGAATCTTGGACAGGAAAGGTCCCTACCCCTTGGAGGATATGGAGGTTAATGGGCACCACTAGAGGCTTTTAAGAGAATAAACACATTTCATGGCAAGGGAGATTAGAAGCGATTTATTTGATAAAATTTGCAATAGCAACAATCAAATACATTTGATTGCATGGTCAAAAACAAAACATGTACTTGACCCCCTCAGATACCATGAGGAAACAGTTAGCACCACATAATGCAGGTTATATTACCTGCTAGTGAAAGTGGGTATAGGTGATTTATATTAAGTTCATCTGGACAGGAAAGTTATAAAACCCTGGGATTTTGAAATGCTGGTGTTCATTTCGGGCAGGGGAAGGGAAATTCAGAATACCATAAATGTGAATAACCTAAATTGACAATGTTTTTAAGTTCAGCACAGTGAAAAACTGGATATTGAAATTTAATATTTTATTAGGAGCTTTGTTCATGAAAGCTACATACCTTGTATTTAAAAGAAAATGGTTTTGTACACATTTATTTTAGCCTAGATTATGTTGACATGTCTTACTTAAACATGTTTGAAATGTGAAAAAAAAAAATAGAGAAATATGCCAAACTTAACACTTTTCTGGAAAGCTGCCTATTATGAAACAGTGGTGCTATTCTCATGAATATTCTCTTTGAATGAAAAATATCAAATCAATTTAAGTATCAAACCCCAGACCTATTAGGAGACAATTCAACTGATACTGAAATATTTTGTGAATTACAGAGGGAGAAATAAGCAAATTTAATTCCTCTTCCTTCTAAAGAAAGAATGGAACAAAGAAACAAACATGTTTTCTAGGTAGTTAGGGTGTTTCTGCTCTACTGGAACTGGCAAAATTAATGACATCCAAAATTAGGAGGGGAAACTTTTCAGCCAAGGCTGCCCGAGGTGAATCAAAGAGAGTGGTAGACCCGCGTTAGATATGTGTCAGACCTGGCATGTCTGGCAGATTGGTAGGATATCAGAGGCAAAACAGAGTAAAGAGAAAGAAAATACTCTAAGATTAAGGAGATATACCAGGTTTCACAGCTGAACATATTGTGGAATTCTGGAGGCAAAATATAATTTTGTTATGTGCTGTGGGAAAATAACCTGAATGGGCAAACTATGGTTGCCACAGCAACCATTGGTATGCAAAGGATCCCACAGAAAACACTTATTGAAAATGTCTAATGAATTTGGGCTTGATTACAAGGGTAGGTGCAGGCTTACTTCTCCAGGGGAAGAATTAAATGTGAGGTTTTTATTGGGGGAAAAGTATCATTTATGCCCCTTTAACCTTCTAACATCTTAGTTTTTTGTCAGGCTTAGGTATGTTCATAGCAACAGTGAATTTCACAGATACGTAGACTTCTACATAAAAAAATTTGCACGACAAAAAGAAGTATCCAGCTGGTGATGGATAACAGGGCAAAGAGATGATCCTTAAAAACCCCATAAAAAAACCAAAAACACTGACAGTGGGCAGAAAGCTCCTGTAATTAAAATGAACTGGATTTTAATATCTGTGAATGACAGATTTGCCGCAGATTACCAGCCCCTGAAGACTATGAAGGCTCTGTCAGAAGTCAGACCAGTCAGAGGAGCTGGTTGCATGCCCTGGGAAATTCCTGTTTCCTTATGAGCAGACTTTAAATTATGCTATTTTTATATTTTAAGACAGAAAGTCTGGCACACACCTGCCATATGATGATGATTGCCTTCTCTAGTAAGGCAATATATGGTAACAGCTTCTTCCTCAGGCCTAGAAAAATTGATCTGTACTATATGTAATAACTAACTGGAAGGATCCTAGTGCCAGTAATAACAATCTGTGAAGAATAATCTTGCAATACTCAGTTTTAACTGAAGTATTCAGTTTTAACTGTTAAAACAAAGATTATGAGGAAAAATGAACAACCATGAGAGTACAATATATGGTTTGTTGATTGTGGGTTGGAATTAAACTTCTGGAGAAGAAAGTTACTGTCAAATGAGCTGGGATGTATTGCTGTGTTTGACAATGAAAGGCACTGAAAGGCACTGCTAGTCAGATCATGCTTGCTAGATCGTGCAAACCTGAAGAATCAGAGAAATAGAGTAAAAAGAGGGAATAGAAGGGTTCCTTATAACAAGGTGTCATCAGTTCCACCACTGGCTGGAACAGCACCAAGGCACTCTTTCGTAGGTTCTGCACCAATATTAAAACATCCGTATTCAAACTGATATCTACTCATATCCTCAAACAGAATCAGGTGCTTTTTTGACAAGCATGGTTAGTTTAGCAACCCTCAGGCACACTCCAACTCATATGTCTGTGCTCTAATCTAAGGGACTATGCCATGTCTCTGTCATGCTTAAATTTCACAACTTGCTCTAACACATTCAATTTTTAAACCAATTCATCCTGCTTATATAGTAATTACAAGATGAGGATGTTTAAAAGACTCATATGGTAAATATCACATGATGATAATTTGCTCCAGAAATGTCAGTACTGCTACTCATTCTCAAATGATTTCAGTTATTTAAGAGTGAATGTTGGAGTAAGGATGGATGTTCATTTTGCTGAGTTTGCTGCTAAGGCATACAAAAAGTAAGATCAGGAATTTCAGTGATAGCAAGAAGGTGAAAACTCTTGGCAGGTTTTGGCTGAAGCTCAGTGGACATGTGTCATCCCTGAGAGGCAATTCTCTTGGTGATGTGGCAGAGCAAACTCTGCCAGCTTAGTTTGCCTACTGGCAGCACACTGCCCTCCTGACAGTGGGGAAGGGGAGCAAACTTACAAGAACTTCCCTGTAAAAAGCTCTGAGGATTAAGACAGACAGGAAGCTTGCCCAAGGTGCTGGTTATATAGTGGGAGGCTGTATGTAAATCAACATGGAGCCTTCTTCACAGCTATTTTACTACCACAGAAACAATAAAGCTACATCCTCCCATCTCAGTTTTCCCTGTCCATCTTTCCCTGCAAGCCCTACTTAATCTGTAATGGCTTCTTCTAAAATAAGCAGTTCTAGCAAAAAGACACTTATGGCTGTTCTAAATAGCATTGGCACTGACAGCAAAACAGCATGCTACAGCTTTCCACTTGTAGTTTATATGAATAGCACCTGAGTATTAAATACTAGGGCAGAAACAATTAGCTATTTTATGCAAGTCAGATACACTTATACTCCTCATGAAACGCATCAGCCTGACTCCTTAATTAGGTAAGAAATGTTCAGACTTTGTTCAGGTTATAATCAAGTGTTAAAAGTCAACCACAAACAAAGCTTATCAGCTAGAAAAGAAAAGTCATTTGAAACTAATGGCAAAGGAAGGTCTGTGTGCAGAACTTCACTGTGTGAAAAGCAGTGTGCAACTAGAAAGCTCAAACACATTTTCAAGAACAAAATCTGCTAGAGTAATAATTAAAATCAAATCCTCATGACAGAGTCCTCTGAAAAGATGTTGTGAGTGTGTGCTCCTTTTATTGAAATAGAAAAGGAGTTGAGAACCAAAAAATATGAAAAAATACACATTATAAGAATGCTATTACTAATGGCAATAACAGAAACAATTTTTTCCGCTTACAATTTTCCAAATTGAGGGGAATTATAGATTTAAAAAAAATGTAATTTCTCAATACCCAAACAGCTCAATCTTTCTTTATCTGCTATAGTATAGCATTATAAGACAAAATAGTCAAAATGCTTGTGAGATTTCTATCTTAACTGGAATATTTGCATTTTAATAGCCTAATCCTTTAAGTTATTAGAACTGGCTCAGGAGAAAATTCAACTGAGTTTAGAAAACTACTGTCAGAGTTTCTACTTTAAGTAACTTATATTTAAAGTCTCTAACCTATGAAGAGTGTATTTTTCAATATAAAAAATATCTTCAGATAAAATATTCTCAAATTTATAAGTTATTACAATATCTTTGTTATTATAATTTCAATCACAAAAATGCTGGTTTGATGGTTCATCATCACATAAGAAGCAGAAAATCAAAGCTCACACGTAACATTTTTCGTAGAGAATGTCCTTTGAAGAAAGAAAAACCTGTTGTAAAAACGCACCTGGGGAAAGCTTTCAGCTGTATGGATTCAAATAAGGATCTGCATAAGAAAAAAAGATGAGTTAAAAAGTGAAATGGATGTCACATGGATGTCTCAGCAATGTACACTGAAGTGAAATAAAAAGTTCTTCACCCATTGTCACAGCAAAATCATCATGACTTCCTGCATCCTACAAAAGAATCATCTCCCTGTTCCCTAGTCTCCACAAGCACTGTTTTTGCTGTGGTGACATTCAGCCTGTCAGTCTCTCCAATGAGGCAAGGGGTAGTGCAGGAGGTTGGAGTTCTGTGTACATGGATTTATTTCTGCTTCTCCATCATTCTTTTTGCTGTGTTCATCCACTGCTACATGATTCTTCATGTTCTTGCCCTGGCTGAGGTCACTTGCAGTGTCCCAGGGCTTCTCTGCCTTGGCTTGTCACCTTCAAGGTTTAATTTCAGAGCAGGCTATGCCACCTGCAGCCTCGCTGCCCAGGCCCTGCCAGGTGTACCTGATAACATCAGTCAAAAGTAATTTCCAGGAAAGAGTGAATAACAAATATTTTGAGAGTGCTGTCTCTGAGCCCTTCCCCTCATGAATAAGTACTGACCACCATAAAAATTATTGCACATTAGTACAGACCAAAAATAACCCACCCACCCCCCAGAATGAAACAGAAACCAAACAGCAAGGTTGCCTCATGAAGCAGAAAAAGCTGAGTTCTTTTCATAAGTACTGAATAAATAATAATAAAGAAAGACTGGATCAACACACCCACAAATCCTTTAAATCATTAATATATTTCTATGCCCCTTCCCTCTCATTTCCTAAAAATATTCCTTTGATTTAAAGGAAGAGCAACATTACTGGAGTTGAACTGAACCAAAGCAGTAAAGTACATTTTGAGAAGGCTGAAAAATCAAAAAATGCAGATACTTGAATTTTGCATTCCCATGTTTGTGACAATCTACCAAACAGAAAAAATAAACCTGTGTATGTATGTGTATACATAGTTTAACCTGAGAAGAAGGCTGCAGTTTTAGACTTCAGAAAATGCTCTTCATTCTCCTCTGGCCTTGAATACTGGACTTACAGTATTCTGCCAAAGACAAAATTCAAGAAGTTTCTTCTTTTTGAGGGTACTCTAGTGTTAGACAATGTGATATCTTAATAGGAGATTTTAGTATCTATTCAAATTTCTGAATCTTCTCAATATCTCTTAATCAAAGACATGATGCTGTTGTCCTCCAGGAGGCTTTGAACAAGTATGTATCTCAAATTAATCTTGAATCAAGCTGAAACACAAAGATTTCTTATACAAGCCTCAGGGACCTCTGGCTGCATATCTTAGCTCTTGGTAGGATTTGTAAAAACCTCTCCCCTGCTGTCCACAGAATTTCCCTCTGATATTGGAAGCAGAGTAAGCTGTTCCCACAAGGAGTAGAGTAGAAAAAGGATTAGCTGAGATAAAGGGAATGAAAAAAATCATTATCCTATAATGTACATAGCATATTTTGTGATTCATACCTCTCATTAATCTGATAAATCTTGTATAGTACAGCTCTGAGAAAGCCAGGATATATAATTGGGTCCTCAAAGCAGATTTCACTAAGCCTAATATCAATACTTACTGAGAGAAAATTTACCTTCTGTTCATAGCTGTGTCAGCTGAATGGTGGACTGGCTAATTTTCTAGTCTTGAAAAGCTAGTCCAGCATAACTGATGAATTGACTGAATCAGGCACAGTTACAGATCACATATAGATTGACTTTAAAAGAAAATGTTAGGTAATGCAAAAGTTACCTTTCTACATAATGATGAAGATCCCACTGGATAAATAGGCAATGCATGTCTAATGAAAGCAGAACAAAAAAAGCTATATTTTGCAGTGTATAATGCAGTGCTTGGAATAAAAGTTTAGTTTTCTGAAAGACGTGTCAGGCAAAACTGAAATAAAACTCAGTCATTAGGATTTGTGTTAATATGTAGTCAACTACTTCACTGTGTGTTCATCAATAATTCATAATTCATATGAAATTGAAAATCTCCATGGTGCCCTCTATGAAGTCTCAATAATTCTGCTTGAAAAACCAAAAAAGATATTTTTCTACCCATTTTTGAGCATCATGCAGAATAATTTATTCCTTTAGATCATAAAAATCTTTTCTACATGTCAATAAAATAAATTGTTGCATACCAAGATCAAGTGGACTTCAAGGAACCATCAGAGACCAGTGATATGCCAAGGCAGATTCGTGGTGTAATGGCAGTTTGGGGTGGAGTGCGAAGGGAGAAAAGAATGATTTATAGGTTAAATCTTGAAAGGTTGTACAATAGTTTATTTAACAGCATGAAGGTCTTATTATTTGGATAGAGATACTTCCTTCAGGGAAGTTCCTGTCCCTATCCTTATAAAACTGTCAGTAGATAAGGACCAGTCAGAGTGACGGCAGGGAGAGAAGAAAGAACTCTATAAAAATTTGTTGGTTTTATGTATGTTTTGTTCCAGTGAACTTCTCCAGCTATGTTTAAATTACAAGCTGTTCATAAATAACAAACAGTGGGTGACTGTACAGCACAACTTCTCTAGCTGCAAGATTCAAACTTATATAATTTGACCTGCTGCTGTGAATAACATGCTACTTCAATAGACCAAAGAAATAAAATTTCAAGAGCTTTGCCTTTTTTTTTTGAAAGTTCAACATTATGTAGAGAAAGAAAGTTGAAAAAGTTGGATATTGGCATCTGATATTATTGTCCTTGTGTTCCCCTGAAAAATAAATATTTTTTTGCTATGTTGAGAAACAAAAGAAAAAAACCAGACATCTTTTTTCCAAGCAGCTTTAGTCAAAGGCTAAGCCCTTTGGGCACTACAGAAAACTGATTTTCATTCTGCTTTACTGACTGTAGTGCAGTTTCTTTCCTACTTACATAGTGGTAAAAACCACACCTTGTTTGAACATTGTGTAGCTCACTGGAAGGTCAAAGTACCTGTATTTTGTATTGCAATACTTCAGCATTAACAGGGGCAAGCCCAGGCCAAAAATAGGAAGGGTAAAACATGAAAACGAAATTGGTTCACAGATTAAATTTATCCTCCCCACCATGTGTCTTTTGAAGGAAATCGGTCACATACAAAGAACTGCATGCATATATACTACTTTATCTTCCACTTTGCTTAAATTCTTCTTAAGCAGTTCCAGCAATTAGGTTGACAATATACACACTCAATCTCTTTCCAGACTCACCAACCTTTCTAGGTGGATTTTCTTAGTGGCTAACCTGTTCTTACTGAACTTTTCCACAAAGAGCAAAGAATCTATCTATCTATCTATCTATCTATCTATCTATCTATCTATCTATCCATCCATCCATCCATCCATCCATCCATCCATCCATCTTTATATGATTTTCATTGAGGCCATTATCTGCTCTCCCCCTATTCTTAGACAAAGACTTCTAGACTGAATAACCTTATTTCTTTTAGCCTTTTCTTAATGTGTTTTGCATACTAGAAATCTAATTGCCAAAATCCTATGTGAGTTGCACTCCCCACTGCTGAATTACACTAATTTTTTTTGTAACTCAAAATTCTATTCAGTTCTACTTCTGTCCTATGCTTTTAGCCCTCTCCTGCTTGATACATCTTTTATTTTCTCTTTATCTCACCAAATACTGAAAGGTAATAGTAGGGGTTTATTTTTTTTTTCTGTGCCATGAATCCATCAGAATCCCAGTACTTTGCTGATCCTTGAATTAACACACCAAACTTGCAGAAGAAATGTTACACAGCACAGTAATATGAGACAAGACTTTCAAGAAGAAATTCAGAGCAGTCTGAGAAATTCAAGAAAGGAGAATTCTCTGCCCAGCAAAGGAGTTATATCTTCTCAGTGTTAGCAGAAACTGATGCTTACGTTTGTTGTATTACATTAATAGCGCCTCTGCTTCCTTGAAAGAGAGGAAGGAATAAACAGCTTTGTTTCAGTGTTGTTGCGGTGAAAAATAATATTAAGTTTGACTCCAGATTATACCAGAGGCTGTGAAATATCCAGGAATGTATTAGTAGGGGGCTAGAAAACATGGAAAAGATTATATATCAGATAAATTTCACCCTTATCTACTATTTAACATGCTAAAAAATACATTACTTATTACAAACCCTGATTTATTCTGGGGAGAGCACATAATTGTGTGGCAAACACAAGACTCTGATGTCTTCTCTTTTGACACCTTCCTGATTCTCTCCATCGCCTTCCTTTTTAAAAAAATTATTAGAATTTCTGAAACCTGTCCCAACAGATACATCAGATTAATAATTTAAAGCCCAAAGCAAACCCAAAACCAACAAAACAAAGAGGTGTTTGATTCCTGTCTAGAGATTTCCCTCAGTGAGATCTACTTCTTTACCCACACAAGCTGTTCTGTCAGACAATTTCCTGGTATAAAAAGGCTTCATTTGTGACCTGCTGCTTTGTTGTGAAATATACTACAATCTTTTCAATGAAAAACACTGTCTTCCAAAAATATTTTTAGCATGGAGGAGAGCATATCTTTTCCCTTACATTTTTGATAAGGGATGTAAACTGTATTTATGCAATTTTCCTGAGGTAGCACCTACACATGGGAGCCATTGGCCCATTTTGTGTCCTTCTATACCACTGTCAGAAGCCATCAGTAGGAGGTGCAAAGAGTTTCAGAGCCACTGAGGTCTGCCAACCATAGCACTGACTAGGCAGGGAGGAGGAAGTAAAATCTGGAACCAAAACTGAGGCAGCAATTTGAGAGTCAGAAGAATTAGGAAAATTGCAAACCCCACAGAAAGTCTGCTCTGTTTTTTTAAATTATATTTTTAATTATTTTTTTCCTAAAGAGGGTGGTACAATGAGCTTCTCCAGTCAAGGCAGACTTTGATAGATCTTCGATATAACACCTTGACTTTTACTATTTTCACCATTTCTACTCTTTTACATGAACCTTCTATAGTCTTAGCAATGGAGCACTCAGGAAATATAAAGAAATTCTATCTATCCCCTGTTGTATTCCAGAGCTTTGATATTAACTATGCCGAGTGAAATTTGAAATTGAAGAAGTGAGGGAAAGAAGAAAGGGAAAAGTAAAGAAAACTTTTTACTTACTTACATAATTTTCTTTCGAAATTTCCCTGTTTGATTTTTCCTGTGTTCACACAGAGGACACTAAACTTTGCCTCACCTCTAATCTCCTATGAAGTATGGTGCTCTGACAGAGGTTCTCTCCTTTAATTTGTTTTGTTTATTATTATATAGGCTTGCAACACATACTTCAAAACTGATTGCACAGAAGGCTCTGCAAAAATATATATGGCTTTAGAAAGACATAAAGGACAATTAACATCTTCCTGTGGCTATTCAGCTGTCCTCAAGTCCCTACCTTCAAGCAGATTAAAAGCTAGGTTAGTAGGTTGTAGTAGATATAAAAAGCTTGTAGTAGGTATAACAGTTACTAAGAAAATATCTCATTTTTTTCCTCTCCTCTTCTTTCTTTTTTGATGTGTTAGGTCATCTTCCTTCAAATTTTGGGGCTAGAGAACATTTTACTTGACTTACCAAACCAGCCCAGTACATCTATTCCACCCCGGGGCCCACACCCCGTATGTATATATGTATATCATATATATATATGTAATTACACGTCTAGATAACATCAGTGAGTTCAGGTAGAAATTAGTCCTAAGAAAACAAACTTGCTGAAGACAAAACAAAAATCAAATGAATAATTGGTAAGGACAAGTAAATCAATTTTGAGAGAAAATAACAAGTGTTCACTGATACATTTGGGACTTTTTTAGAAACAAAAAAATTGAAGGTATGTTGTTTTTTGTTGTACACATAGAAATTCTCTTAGCATGGTAGAAAAAAAAAATAGGTCTGCCAAATTCCATTGAATTTTTGAGCAAAAATTTTGAGAGTTTTGAGAAAAGTAGTTCATGCAGGTTGCAACTTCATCTAACATGGTAAGTGCAATTACATAGGTATATGTCAAGATTATAAGAAGTACATTTACCTTCCTTTTTCATAACATATATAATACAAGTATTTGAGACACTCAAAAGTTCTGTTTGCTAAAATCTAAAATATTTATACTAACGTCTACTTTAACATGTAAAGAAGCATTCTTTCTTTAATATACCTGTTCTCATCCATTCTTAAGAATGACAAAGATTTTAATTTAATTTAGACTGTATTGCGTTCCCTAATGACATTAGAATGTATTATATATTTTAAAAAATATATACTCATAATATTTTTTGCTAAGTATCATCTCTGAAACATATTCAGAAAAGAGGCTGGGCCAATGATTAAGCTTTGAGATCAAGAAATCAGTTATCTTAGCTTTGTACATCCATCTAGAGGAACAAATAAATATGTATAAACCTCAGTGTGACCCTTTAGAGGGTCACAATATTCAGCTCTTCTTTTCACAAGAAAGAAACTGGAACTCATTTACTTTTTAAAAAATAAGTTCAACAAATAAGGTTTTTCTTAAGGTCAACATACCTTATTAACTGGTGTGTTGGATTCACTTTCAGTCCAGCAGATCCTTCCCTTTTTAGAGCAGTTTCAGGAAGATGGTGCAATCTGTTAGCGCTGATGGCTATATTTATGCTTTTATCAGTATTCAATAGAACAAGAGCTATAATTCTAGATAACTGTACTTTGATTATGTGGAAATCAATCCTACAACCATCATGTCTACTAGCATAAATAATATAAGACCAGTTTTCCATTATTCATAAAGGCTAGTTTTTGTTTGCATTCTTAAACAGTTCAGCTATTTAGTTTGTTGGCAGAGAGATGAGTTAGCTATGAACATTTTTAATTATTTTTTCTGTAACTTGACAAAATTGATTACTATCAAGGGAAATGAGACTTTCAAAAGCAATAAAAAAGGAGAAATTAGCTATTTCAGAGGTGTTCCATACAAGAATAAAAGAAAGGAGTTATCAGTTGGCTCCTAATTGAAACTGATGGTAATAAAGTAGAATACCATTTAATAAAAATATGTGCATCTTTTTAAGTACACCTCCTATTGGGTTTTCTTTGTCCCCATCAGTTGTTGAGGTTTTCACATTTTATCCAATTGCCCCTTATGGAATATAGGAATACCATTTCAGTGAGATCATATTTATTTTTAATCCATTATGGTTCTGAATTGAGCAGAACACCACCATGAAGGAACATTTTAAACTCAGTTTCAAAAACAGATAAATCCAAAGTTATTAGGCTTTTTGCTCAGACTTCATGAAAAATACATTCATGAAAGTAAAATCATGATTGTTTCTTAGCAACAGCTTCATAACCAGCAAAGTATTGCAAACTCTGCTTTGCAAACTTTCCTGCCTCTTCATAACTAAAAATGTAATTTTTCCATCAGTAAGAAATAATTTTTACAGCATCCTAAGACATAATACACATAACAGTTGAATGAACTCATTATAAATCTACCAAGAAAGAAACTCTTAGAGAACTGAAACTTGTACATGGTCAGTAAACTGGGCTGCACTTCTCTGCATCATAATCTATTTCAAGCCAGAATTAACCGAATCTTGGAGATGGTTGTGATGCTGGGTTTTTTTGTTTGGTTGGTTTTGGGTTTCTTCTTGGGGGCTGGAGGTGGGGACGTTGGTTCTTTTTTTTGTTTGTTTTGCTTTTGTTTACTGTGGGCAGGATGGAATTTATGCGTTTCTTACAAATTCTCACCACTACTTCCTATGGGAGAACAGATTAACAAAGCTGTTGAAAAGCACAGATTCCAGATACAAAGTGATATCCAGCAATAGCAAGCTAAACAGCTCAATGATGTGGCAGTATGTAATGCTCATTGGAAAGAGAGTTCTTAAAACAGGAAAATGACAGCTCTAGATATTCATGCACAGGACTCTAATACTGGTTTCCTCTTAACTGCTTTAGGTCAAGGGCCTGTAATTAATTTATTCTATTCCTACTGAGACAATTATACAACAATAGACTGAGCATATTTTAAAACACATTTAAAAGGTCAACAAATTAATGACTGAAAAAGACATGCAAATTTAAACAGTTTTACAGCCTGGCAAAACAGCATATACTAGATTATAGAGCATATAAAAACATTATGTGCAGTAAAAACGACTCATTGAAGTTTTAATACAGAGATGATATATAAGTGTTGATATATAAAGCAGTCAAGGTTTACTTCTTAGAAAAGCACTCAAAAGTATGTGCTGAAACTGATGAGAACTGAAAGCAACATAAAAAAACTAAGATTATATAGCAAAGTGATATGAAACTCTAGGAACGAAGCAACACAACCAATATTTTGTGATGTCAGATAATGCTTGTCATAAATGCCAAATTTCAGTGAATTAGACTAATTGCACAGCAAAGATGAATAGATTTTGGTTGGCTCAAAAGAAATATTTTGATTCTTTTGTTACAGAAATTAAGAAGTCTAAATTTCTTCCAAACTTGCTTTTTAACTTAGGTTGTCTTAGAATAATATAGGTAGAATTTCTATTGCTTCCCTATGTTTATTACAAAATGGAACCAGACTGTATCAGTACTCTTGACAACAAATTGGCTTTTATTCTTCTGAGACTTTGAAAGCCTTATACTTATATATATTCCTTTATGAGATTATTTTCATTTATTATTTACAGTGGTATGGAATAGCCCATGAATGAGAGAGGAAAGACAGGACACAGGACATAAAATTTTCTGTATTAGAACACCAAAATACATGATGGCATAAATAAAAGGGGGTACAAATTTAATCAATTTTCTCATCTAGAACTTTGAAACACTATTTTCCTTTAAAATGAATTTATACATGAATTATGTGAAAAAAAAGCAAAAAATTGGAATAGCTACTATGATAAATGATCAATTCTTACATTTATTTCACAGATATATACAAACATACCCCTTACATTTTCATCATCATTCTTTTGAGTACTTATATTTTTCCTCTGGAAACAAGACAAATTATATAAATCAGATCCTGTTAAAAAAAAATTAAAAATAGGAGTATTACACTTATTTCATAACAGAAACTTAGAGCCCCAGGATGCAAGTGTAAAGTAAAGCAGGAATTCATCTAACAGCAGAGCTCTGCTTCCTTGTGGAATTTCTCAAAGGAACTCAGCAAGAAGTGGTCAGAGACACACAGTTAGTACTATAGTCTTCCTGACTTTGCTTTTAACTGCCTGCAAGCAGTAAAGCTTGAGTTAGCTCAAACTAATACAGGAAATAAGACCCTGCGAGCCTGAATTTGCTGTTGACAGTTTACAGATCAATTTTATTTTTGAAGCTGGTTTTGCTTTGATTAAGGTGGGACCTCCAGAGATCCTTTCCAGCCTAAATCATAAACAAGAAAACCTATGGAGCACTGGTTTAAACTAAACAAAATCCCCCGTGTCATCCCCCCAGCAATGTGGTTCACTCATGGAATTGTTGAACTGTTATTTGCAAGATGTATTCTCTGAATCCACCATGCTCCATTGTTTCACAATGTCACAGAGAACAAGTTGTGATATTGTGTGAATTGACACATACAGGTAAGCAAGATAAACACCAAACCACAGCTGAAATGCAAAGAGTAAATTTACTTCATTGCCTTGCTAACAATTCTGGGTGGCAGAGAGGCACAGTCTGTGCCTTTATGATCTCTCTCTCTCTCTCTCTCCCAGGAGGCTCAAGCATGTCTGTTAGAGTGTGTTGTGTCCATACAGGAATTCAACTTCTCAAAGCAGGCAGGATGAACCATACTAGGCATAATAAATGGAGTTACCCACACTGATAATCTTAGTATTCCCAGCTGGAAGGCCACTTTGAGCAAAACTATTCTCTCCTTGCCAAATTTTCCAGCTTTGACCCTTTCCTCCTAACAGATATTTTTACATGCTTTACTACTCTTAAAACCGTTTGAAAGAATTATTAGGGTTTCATGTATAACATGGGAAGTGTGTGGGAGTATCTGTGAATCTCCCAAATACTCACCCAATGTAATGCAGCTGTTTGATGGGATCTCTCTTTGGAAATGTATTCCATGGCAGAGGCAGCAGCTCATGCAAATGCTGACATCCCCACTGTTTCTCAATCTTTTGAAAACAAAACCCTTGCACTCCACCTCCTCCTTTCACAGTCTTATTCCTTAGCCACTGTTTTGGGATCAAAGATTATTAGAGAGACATTTACATATTTGAGCATATCTAATTTCCTGTAATTGTCAAGGAAGCTGATACAGGTTGATACAGGCAATGGGGATATAGACAGTGCAATCAATGAAGTCCAGAACTCAGTATTGGACAATTTTTCTCAGCAGCAAGTAGGGATGTCCTTTAGGGAAATCCTAGCCACAACCACTCCAACCTCCACTGATTGTAGATTGCTATTGACAATAGTGGGAGCAGCCCACATCCTGATTAGCAGACATGGTAGTTCAAGTGCTTTAATTAGGAGATGAAACCCACACCTACTGACTTAATAGGGGAGCAGCTTATTCTGCACTTTGCCAAGCAAGGGGAGGACAGCAATGTGTGGACAGAGAGCAAGAGGTGCTCAGCATGTCTTTGCTCCTGAGCTGAGAAGCCGTGCTAGGAGCACCATCCCAGCTCTACCAAAGGGAGCACTGGAGGAGGGCAGGGAATGGGAGAAGATGCAGGTGGCAAGGGAGGAAAAGCATGACCCTGGGAGCACAGGAGAGGAACAGAAAGCCAACCTAAGGCCCACAGTGACAGTACTGACACTCAGTATCTTCCATATCAACCTGCACTTACACCCACTACATTATCAGGGTATTATTTCCTGCCCTTTTTAGTGGCAACACATTATACTTTTATCAGATTTGATGATTTTGGCATCTTAGGTAGCTTTCTTGGTATGATATAAAATAATATTCAGTTATGTTATCTTGGCACTCTTCACACTGACAAATTACAAAAATCTGTCCTGAATCTGATGTGTTCTCTACTGATGCCTAGAAACTTCACCAGTATGTTCCTAATCTCAATGTGAGAATAGTCCAGATGGCAACATACACATGCAGTGCTAAAACCATATCACTGAACTATTATACCATAATTATCTTTAAAATCTAATTTTAATAATAAAATATTTCTATCTTGATTCCATATAAAAATACCAAGCCTTTATTTCATAAAGATCACTTTAATAGGCATTTTATTTATTTATTTAATGTGGTACATCTCCCTCATCCACTTCAATAAAAACAACTAGGCTGGAAACATGATCCCTCATTGCAGTATTTACTGTGAGTAGGTGACTTGTCATAGTAATTTAAAGATTTTACTGATAGTTCTTTAAGTGCTACTTATGATGCAAATCTTGCAATTACTGTGGCATTTGTATTTCTAAGACTATGTAACTTCATATTCTACTGCACAGAAAATTAATAAAAAATAAAAAAAAAGAGTGTATATACAGTCTGGGTAAGATAAGATTTGCAATGAAATAGGCTAAATATAAAAACCAACTCATTTAGAAGAAAAAATTCCAAACAGTGTGATTTGGGTGAGTGTTCCAAGCAACCTAGTGGACCTGACTAAAAGAGGAATAAAAATTTGGAAAGGGAAAAAATAAATCCACTTAATGCTGCTACATGCTGAACACAATGAATAGTTTTAATTTTAGAACGCTTAAATCTTCTGGTTTGTTCTCTGAGGGAATGTTGATAAGACCTGAAGAACATTGGAATGATGGCAAACAAGGATTTTTAGTTCACACTAATTTTCTTCTGAATTATTTGTAGGGCACAGTTTTGCCAAGTTTCCTTTCAAATCTGGGATTTACATTCAGTTGCTTAAGTAGTAACAGAGGAGTTCTATGCAAATAAAGCATCAATTAACCTGCTTTGCAATTGCTGATTCAAAATAAAACAAATTAAGGAAAGTCTTAGACATGCACCTGCCATCCCTTCCCTTTCCTATCACATACATAAAGTAGAATACAATCTCAAACTAGACCAGGAAAAGATCCTGCCAGAAATACGGTAACAATTGTGTGCTGTCTGGGAGATAGACTGAGTAAATTGGCCCTCCATGACATTATGCTCGTATATAATGTGGTAAATTAATGCTGGCACTGCTCTTGGCTGTCTGCATTCACACCCAGAAATGTAGAATTCATTTAATTGGAAGAATTTCAAGTAATACTGGAAACTTCTGCCAATAACCAAATTGAATCTTCCCAGAATTAGAAAGATACAGACCATTCCTGCAGAGAAGTGTTGAAAGGTTTGACAGACAATTGCTGACCCAAGCTAAAATGAGTATATGTTTCAGATTGAAAAGCAGAGCTTCTCAGTAGCTCAATTATATTAAATCTCTGTGTATCCCTGTTTTAGGATATGTGCCTAATTAAAGAAGTGTTTCCCTTATGATTTATACTAGCATGACTAACACCCTAGAAACTTTTCTCTCCCAAAAGAATGTTAAATTTAACCATGACAATAGCTTTCTGGTAAGAGTTACCTAGTTCGTAGCTTTTTAGTTTATGTCAGTCATATTTCAGAATAATTTATCAGTAAAAATATGATACTCTGGAGTCATAGATTGCTTATGTGCTCTGGGGTTTATACTATTTTACATAATACTGGATGAAGACAACTTTTTATTAAATAATATAAATTATAATATTTCTTAATATCATATGCTGATCATATCAATCTCATCAGCTTCAGATGAATTCGTGACATGTACCTTTATAAGGTACCACCACACTAGAAGTGGTGATATAACCTTCTTTGTCTTAGGTTCTCAGCTGACAGTACATCAGTCCAATATTCTTATTGATTAACCTTGACGCTTTCTTTCTCTTTTTAGATCCCTCTTTCATATGTCAGATCCTGTTTTTCCGTTTCTGTAGTTGAGTGGCAAGACAGATAAAATAAGATGAAATTCCAGCAGCAAGAACAACTTAGTAAACATGCAGCTTCACACACCTCACCTGGCAGACTCATTTCTCTGTATGCAGAAAGGCAGTGCACTATTTATAGCAATTTCCATACCACAATTATTCTTACACAGATAAAACAATATAAAAAGCAGTACAAAAAGATCATGTTAATCAGGTGCTTACACCTCTATTGTCACAAAATTAAACCAAGTTCTTCTATGTATTTTTTTCTGTGATAAGAACAGGTCAAGCTTCTGTAGATTAAATCCAGCCATAATAAATACTTATGCTGCATGCAGCTGGCATATTAGTAGAATTGAGAAGAGATTGCTATAATGCTTCAAGGTCATGTCACATAACACTGGTTTAAAATACAGTGTTACCAAGAATGATTAACTACTGCACCCTAATTTAGACAAGAAAATTTTTAAATGGCTGTTCCTGCTCCTAAGCATTTTCACAACAATTTAGATACCTGTTAACTGAATGACACTAAATAATGACTTACACATTTGAAAAAAAAAAGAAAACCAAAAGAGGGCATATAACCGTATTTGGCACAGTGCCAGACCACATGCACTCTCTGAAATCAGCAATACTGAGTTGGGAGTAAATCTGAGTAGATTGGCATGCTCTGTGCACTTTATAGCCAGCAACAAATTAAGAACATCTCAAGGTATCTACTCTACATCAATGGCAACAGACTTTGTTATTTCTCATTTGCACACATTTTTGTTGTGGCTGTTTATCTCCCACTGGAGTTCCATTTTCTTCCAGCTGTTATCATCCTAACTCCTTCCCGTAATGTGGCTCTTATTTTTTGTATCTATTTCCTGAGAAATGAGTGTGCAGAACAGCCAAATCAGCATGCCCTATTTTTTCTCTCCTATAAAAACCAATCCTTACAGAATAGTTTTTCTTTTCTTATTATAGAAACATCTGTCCTATGGACTTCTCAGATTGAGTATAATTTTAGAGTTCAGGCCATGCAGGCTGAGAAATTCAGGTCACTTCATGGTCTTTATCAAAAGGACAGATGCATGAGTTTTTGGAAAGGTTGTTCTGTTTTTCCTTGCTTGGCTGACATTTACCTTCAAAAGTTTAGACACAGAAGGGAAGTGGAAATCCAATATCCATTATCACAAACAAAAACTCTGTAATATCTATATATTTATGGGTATTTCAAAACTATATAGATATAACCAAAATTCAGGGAGTATCATTAAGTGTTAAGAGAGAAGCTCTATATGTAGGAAAGCCCGTATTATCCAATACACTTCCACAGAGGAAGAAAATATCTTCACCTCTTCTCAGCAAGACGTTAAAGATAGATAGTTAATGAAAAAAACCACCTAACATTCAGCATAATTTCTCCTTCAACTGGCAATCATGAACAAAAAGCACGGATTTGCATTCTGTACAGTGGGATAAATTGTAACCGTACTGTGCTGATCCAGCACACCACATACATTAGTGTTATAAAAGTCTACCAGTGCTCACGTTGAGAATGCAAAGATTTAGCTTTGTAAAATCAAGATGAACCACCTTTTGTGCAATTCGTACTGAGTTTTGTAGAGCCCAACCAGACCTGCTTAGGAAGTGAGTGTGCTCTGGTCAGTGGAAAGAGGCACAAGATACTCCCTGTTTTCACTTGAACTAAACAAAGAGTGATGCTGATGGAGTTTTCATTAACCAGCAAAATAAGAGGAAGCCTATGGGCTAGGAGAATCTTGAAGAAAATATTTTCAGGGAACTAATTCAGCTTGTAATCACAGCAATGCCTGAGGATCAGAGCCAATATTACCATATACGAGGTGATTCAGCAGCAAACAACAAACTACACTGATTCTATCTAAGAGGCTGTTTTTCAGAACCATATTACATGAATATCTGTTATTATAAGGAAAACACATCTGAACAATTGCAGGGCCACCCTACACCAGTATTGACTTTCCATTATATTCCCGGGGAAATGTCAGAAAATGGTTAGCTCTCTGTTGAAGAACTGATGCGCGCATAGGAATGGAAATGGAGGAGACTAGAAAGTGTTACTGCACTTCAGACATTTTCTTCTCTAAGTCTCTACATTCATAATGTAGCACTCATGATTTCTGCTTTGAGAATTTCACTAGGAAGAAAAGATTATAACTAATATTCTTTTGCTCATGAATTCTACACTTTCCCTGCTGTTCAGTGATATTTTCCCTTCAGTATGACTCTACAGGAGAGTGTGAAATGACTAGTGATGCCTTCTGTTCCCGTCTCTCTCTTACTGTCACAGAGGAAAGAGGTTTGTCTTTCTTCCTTCTTTTGGCAAAAAAAGAATAAACTTTGGTTCCTTTTTTTTTTCATTTTCTTAAGTTAGATTAAAGGATTGCTGTTCTGCCAGAATAAAATAAGTGGAGCCAAGATTTTTTTATCAATATGTGTTTCTGTGTACCATATCCACTCTCATAGATTATAGCCTTTGGGAAAAGGTTACTTAACTAATTCATTTGGCAAACTTTTTTAAGCCAGACAATTTAGTAACATTTTGTAACCAGGAAGAAGTATTTACTATTTCATGTTTAGCTTCAGTGGTCCTTGGCCTATCAGATGTTACATGTTCCCTTTCTTTCAATGAGCTGTGGCAGACATGCAGAAATATAAAGGACAGAATGCAGTATCACATTCAAATAAAATTTACCATTGGACAACAGTCTGCTGTAAAAGTACCCCTGCCCTAATTAACATATAAAATATGTGCATAGAGACAAAAGCTGCTGCGTACTGGGAGCTCTTCTGTTTCTGTATGAATGCCTCAAAAAATGCAGTTAGAAAACATATTGCTGTCTAAAATTCTGAGCCTTAATCCAGAACTAGTTGCTTCTGTGAATCTGACTGGATATGGAGAGAGGACAGGACAGCAAAACTGGGAACCTGATCCTCTTGGCAAACAGCATTCACTTGTTGCAAAGGCCAAAGACTTCTCCTTATTTATTTCTTGTTTGCATTGGCAACCAGTCTGTGCACTAGTTTATCAGGCAGCACTACCCACCCATGGTTTGACAGCTGAGCGTCTGAGAAGGAGGAAAAGCTGGAGAAATCCAAAGGAGCCAGTGGTGGCAGAGCACAGCTGACCCTACACATGTGGATTAATCAGTCTACAAAGATAGGTCTAGACAATCCCTATTAAAGATACCCCTTCAGGTTGAAGGTGGTAGCAAGGAAACCTCAACCAGCATTTTAGAGGTATTGCCTACTGTATCCTTATCCAGGATTTTATGCAAAAATTTCTGACTATTTTCCTTATGGATGCTGAAAATGATTTAAAAAAATATCCCAGAGAAATGTATTGGCCGTTACCAATTATAATAGAATATAAAATATGAAGTAAACAAAATCAATTCTACTGTTAAGTAGTCTTTTAACAGATTATTTTTGTAAGCATGGATAAACACACAACATTTCCCTTGACAATATTAAAACAGAAAAACATTAAGCTTTGTACAAAAGTTCAAGCTCTTTCAAGTCCCTCTTAACTTTCCTTCAGGGGTTTAGAAACTGACTGCCTTCATCAGCTACACATGCAGTGATGAAAGACAAAAAACTGAAGATAATAACATATATTGTTTTCATTCTTTTGTTTTATCTGTGAACATTCAAAGAATGTAAGAGAAATATTGAAAACTCTCTGATTAAACTCAGATTTTGCTGCTCCAGTTTATAATCTCTGGAAATTCACTGAACTGAAGGGCATTTTAGGACATTAGAGGACACATAGTTTTCCTTCTCAGATGACTTTTTTTCCTCTTGGCCCTTCAAGAAAAAGGTTTATAAATAAAGGTCTATTTTAAAAAATTTAACCAAAATTATAATTTATGAAAATATAATGTAATTCGCATTAAATAAATGATACTTTTGGTTGGATTTCATCCTAGTCTATTAAAAATAACCATTGAGGTTATAATCAGCAGCTCTTCTTGCAAAAGATTTTCCACAATGGTTGTTGTTTAAAATATGAATTTTCATATTGCTTGTTCTTTCAGAGAAGGCCTGTATCACCAACATTTTATTTTCAAAGAAATAGAGAACCTGGAGGCAACTGAAGAAAAAAAAAATAGAAACTCGTAGGCAGTAGCCACATTTGTGCTTTACTTACAATACAGTAAAACTAAGTAATAATCCACATTTAAAACAAATAATATATTATTTTTCTCCAGTATTTGCAGTAATAAAAGACAGGAACAACCATATGAAAGCACCCCAGCTTGTGTAAGCAACAAGTAACAGAGTACCCCAGTTAGAAAAATTGGTGTTTACTATTTTTCCTTTTTTCTTAATTATCTCCACAGTATAGACACATTTTATGGTGTCTTGGGCATCTAACATATGCCCAAGATAGGTGCAAGTAACTCCATGATAAAATTTGTTTCAATGAGATACAAAGGGCATGACCATCTGTTTTACTCTGTGTAACAAAACAGATCTAAAGAAGATGTGATTACTACCATATTATTAATGAAACAATATTTTAAAATTTAACAGGAAAACTCAAGATGTATGAAATTTTTATTCAATCTAAGAAACAAATTTCAACTGTGATGGATTAACCCTGTCTCAATACCAGGTGCCCACCAAAGCCATTCTGTCACTCCCCTCCTTAGCTAGATTGGGGAAAGAAAAATATAACAAAATGCTCATGGGCTAAGATAAAGGCAGGAAGAGATCACTCAGAAGTCACAGACAAAATAGAATCAGCTTGCAGAAAAAAATATTGAATTTATTACCAATCAAAATCAGAGTAGGATAATGAGAAATAAAACCAAATCTTATAACACTTTTCCCCCCACTCCTTCCTTCTTCACAGGCTAAATTTCCCTCCCAAATTCTGTACCTCCTCCTGCCCAGAGCTACAGGAGGGCAGGGAATGGGAGATTTGGACAGTTCTTCACAGATTGTCTCTGATGCTCCTTCTTCCTCAGTGGAAGGACTCCTCACACTCTTCCCCTGCTCCACTGTGGGTCCCTCCCACGGGCTGCAGTCCTTCAAGAACAGGCTGTTCCAGCATGGATCCCCCACAGGGTCACAAGTCCCACCAGCAAACTACTCCACTGTGGGCCCCTCTCTCCATGGGCCACAGGTCTTGCCAGGATCCTGCTCCAGCATGGATTCCCCATGGGAACACAGCATCATCAATGGGAGCACAGCATCATCCACCTTCCTTGGCATGGGGTTCTCCATGGGCTGCAGGTGGATGTGTGCTCCTGCAGGGACCTCCCTGTGCTCAGAGGCGCAGCTGCCTCACCATGGCCTGCACCATGGGCTGAGGGGATTGTGTGCTCCTGCAGGGACCTCCCTGTGCTCAGAGGCGCAGCTGCCTCACCATGGCCTGCACCATGGGCTGAGGGGATTGTGTGCTCCTGCAGGGACCTCCCTGTGCTCAGAGGCGCAGCTGCCTCACCATGGCCTGCACCATGGGCTGAGGGGATTGTGTGCTCCTGCAGGGACCTCCCTGTGCTCAGAGGCGCAGCTGCCTCACCATGGCCTGCACCATGGGCTGAGGGGAAGCACCGCTCCCTGGAGAACCTCCTCCCTCTCCTTCACTGACCTTGGTGTCTGCAGGTCACTCAGACACCAATATATGTTTCTCTCATACTCTCACCCTGTCTTCTCTGGCTGCTGTTGCGCAGGCTTTGTTTTCCCTTCTTAAGTACATTATCCCAGAGGTGCTACCACCATGGCTGCTGGGCTCAGTTGGCCACTGTTGGGTCTGTCTGGGAGCCACCTGGCATTGGCTGTGTTGAACATGAGGGAAGTTTCTGGCAGGTTCTCACAGAAGCTACTCCTTTAGGCCCTCTGCTACCACACATTGCCATGCAGATTCACTGCAAAATTTACCCATTTCAATCGTATTCTTTTGGGCCCTGTAGAAGTACAAAAACACATATGCAAGAACTTCTGAAATAGCTGAAGGTATTTCGGTGTCACCTTTAATTTTTAAGCAGTTGATGAAACAGTGAATTAATTGGAACTGTTGAACCAACCCTAACCTTTTTTTATTTTCCCGAAGTTTTAACAACTTTAGTTTGAAAAAGAACAGTGCAAATAAAAAGATATGTGTTTTGTTCTAAATATTTTTTTCATTAATCCAGAGGGACCAGAAGCATTATGGTAAGCTTCTAAAGGGCTAATGTACCTGAAAAGATGAACTGTCATATATTACTCTTTAGGTTCACTGCACCAAGCTAAACTATCTGTCTAATTTGAAAAGTCCTAGCAAAGCAAGCCTTGCACACAAAGATCTCCTTCCCTGTGGATAGCTAACTTTCCTTGAATGCTTTAAAATTTTGCAGAGTTTTGTACATTTCCTCTTCCCTTTTAATTTCTCTAGGCTGCATACAGAATTCTGTTAACAACACAATATTTTTATTATTTGTCAGGAATAAATAACTGCTCAACTATGCTGGGATTAGCTTTCAAGATTGCCTCTGAGGATATTAGAACTCAGAAAATCTATGGAAAAAGGACTGGATACAGCATAAGGAACAGAGTACATTTACATATGTATTAACACAACAGTTGAAGACTGATCTGAAAGCATCCATAAAGAAAGGTTGCAGGGATTTTTGTCAGTCATTGATCTCTAATAATTCTCCAAGATATGCACTGAAACTGGGCCCCATATGTTTTGAATGCACATACTTCCGTGTTATATTCTTTGCTTAGGAACTTTGAGTCATTATTTTTTTGCATACCAGTGAGGCCAAGATCCAGGTTCTCTTTTCCAAGTAGAGATACAAAGTAGTGTATCTAGTCCAGGCTCACTAGTCCAGGCAGTGAGCCAAAAGCATTTACTCTCTTTTCTTGTAGCTTAAGTGCCATCTCAGGTCCTCAGCTGTGGACAAAGGGACAACTCAGGGGGTGTGTGTGTGTAAATGTTACCTTTCTTCTCCTTCATTCTCAATGCCCAATCTCCTGACCGAGTGCATGAAGTGCCACATCTTACACCCTGTCTTTCACAAGACTTTGTGTTATGCTCCTTAGGTTAGCAGCAGGAAGGTAACCTCTTCATAGGAACTGCTCAGATGCCTTCATGCCTCTGAGTTTTCCCCATTTCTGCCTCAAAAAAACTGCTCTTCCCAATGCTGATTAGATAGTGTAAAGCCATTTTCCTTCAGGTAACAAATCACCAACACTGGTAATAATTCTCCAGACAAACACTCACAAATACCATGACTAATAGTAAGGGATGCTGAACTGTTCTAACTGGATAAGGGAAAATTCACACATAAGGTCCTGTTGAGGAGCCTTTCCAAAGAATCCCTTGTGTCTCTGCAAAACCTTTCAATAATACTATTCCTAGAACTTAAAAATATGCCTGCTTTTTTGAATAGTTTTTTAACAGCACCTAAGGAACCAGTGACATTTTAATTTTCTAACACCTAACACAGGATCATTGAGCTGAAGAGGAACAAAAGAAATTACTCACCCTAAGTCTTGGTCATGAGGTTGTTTGAAACACCACCAGATATAGACACTCCATAACTTGTGTAGAATACACATCTAAAAAACTTCCATAATATCCTTATAAGTGCTCTATTGTAGCTCTCTGCTCATTTTCTTACACTTTAGTTGATTCATTCCAAGTGCTATTTTTTCTTTAAATGCAACACCCAAACCTGAATACAAAATACTGAATACTGATGCTTTGTCAGTGTTCAACATATGTATAAAAGTGGCTCAACAAATAAGGGTCAAGAAAATATTGAAACAGAGTTTGAGGAATTTAGTTTAAAATATTTAATAAATCATTCAGTTTTAATCACCTTTGACCTGGACAATCGCCATTTACAGACACTTAGTACAGTTAATTGGTTCTGAGGGTAAATGAAGTGTCTACCTCATGGATAGGCTTAATATGTAATTAAAGTATTTGATAATGATGCAATTGTCAAAGTCTGTATATGGAATAATAACATTTGATAGTTTAATGTTTGTGTATCTCCTTTGTGAAACATACAGTTTAAGGACTAGGGATTACAGGCTGCATACTAAATTTAGATGTGTCCAAGCAAATGATTCTGCTGAAATGGAATTATCCCATAGATTGGTATGAATGTAATTATTCATATTGTATGCTCTGACAAAGGTAAATATACATAAACTGGAACATCCAATAAAAAATTCCAACACAAAATTTTAATAACTGGTTTATCTGCAATAAAGAATCTCCTCCATAACTTCAAAAAAGTCTCTTAATCATATGCAAAATATAAAAATCTACATGTTCTGATAAAAGTAGTGCAAAATGTCAGAGATTCAAAAGTAATTTACAAGATAATAGCACAGAGTTAACGTGGGAAAAGAATGATGGGGTGTGTAAGGCATTTTTTTGACACTCAGGTGAAATGTAAAGTTGACTATGTTTAAGGTCAGGTATTTAGATACATTTCCCTTATTCAGGGCAGAAAAGTTATCTGACAAATGTCAAAAGCAGAAAATTAGGTATTTTGAAGAAATATCGCTAATTTAAAATCAGTTATATCTTTGCTCTATGTTTTAAATTAATTTCTTTGCCATAGTAGAAGTTAAAGGAATATAGATCTTGCTAATAATGGGGCATAAGCAAGTCTCAGAGTTCATGATTTACGAGTTCTGCAGATGTGGCCTCAAATCTCTCATACCAGCTTCCTATTTTGAGAAAAGAGGTTCCAGTCTCACTCAGGATACTTAGCTAACCCTGCAAATAGAAATAAGTAAAAAATAAGTCATATTGTGGTGTATTATTCATTCAAGAAGGAATGGACATAACTATAGGCAGTCATTGAGCAGCTTCCCCTCCTATTAAATGAATGGTAAAAGCAGGAAAAGGAAGGTACAAGGCAACAGTTTAAAAGAGAGTTAAAAAAAGTCTGACAGTACTGAAGTACTCAAGCACTTCTGCATCAGTGCTGCACAAATCTGTTGCACAAATCTGCTTTATAGGGCTTGTGAGTCTCCGTATTCCCACTATCTAATTCAAAAAAGAGGTGGCTAAAACATATTGATGAGAGTTGCCATCAGCCTTTCATTTTTTGTTTGCATCTGGAACATATTAATACTGTATCCTTTAGCATGCATCAGCATGTTTCCTACTCAGAACCTGACGCTCTCTATTTTGAAATTTTGTGTACTGTTAGAATAGGGAAAAAAATAAAAACCATTAAAACATTATCCTTAGAAACAAAACCATTTCATCTGCGATTTATTGTGCCTACACTCATAGCCCAAGAATATTTGGTTGACAGTTTTCTTTCCTAAACTAAAATTGTTCAAAATGTTTTAGATTAAAACATCAGGTGAAAAAAATAATGAAGAAGGTATCAAATAGCAGACAAAAACCCCATGACTTTCATCCCCGATTAGTCAGTGCAGATATAGGTATAGGTATAGGTACACTAGCTAGGAAATCAGGAAATCAGAGTTACAGCAACTTCTTAATTTAATTACTCATTTTCCTGACTATGACATTGGAGACAAAGTAATAGTATGGATGAAATTATAAGTTTAAAAAAAGTACATTTTCTTCGAATACTTTAAGGTTTATTGTTAATATCAATGACAGCACAACATTTTATAATCACTTATTTATTTGCTCATCATAAACAAAGAGAAATAGCAAATAATATCACTCAAAAATGCATCAGAATAGGGGAAAAAGGTAAAATAAACCTTTGTATAATTTTTGCTTCAAGAAAAGAAATCCTCCTTTTATCTGGATCAGCCTAGTTGGTTTCCATAATCTTACCATGAACAGAACAATAACATACCTGTTTTCCACCTGCACTGTGGTCCTTTCCTGCATTTGCAACTGGCATTGAAGGGCAGTGCTAAAATACACAGCCTTCAATATCACTTCCAAGTTATTTATACCACTCTTGAAATATAAAATGTACAGAACTTAATAAGATACCTCAGCAAAACAATTACCATTTTATCAGATAGCAGGGAGAAGAAGTAATTTGAATGTTTGCTCATGATATGCAAGATAATAAGCCCAGAAAAATATCACTGAAACCATGACTGGCATGTCCAGAGATCTCATGCACTAAGCAGGCATTGCATTTGGTATTTAAACTCAAGATCTTCAGCCAGATCTTTGGCAGCAGCAGTTTGGGCATCAAGCCCACCAGCTGGGCTCCCTGGTTTCCTGGGAAGCCCCAGGGAAGTTGCCACCAATGGAGCCAGCAAAGACAGTCTGGCTTTGGTCTGGGATTCCAGCAGCTGGGAAACTGCCCCAACCTTCCCACAGCTGGGGGAGCCGCCCAGTACAGAGCCTGAGGCGGTGGGGAACTTGCAGTGGGCAAGAGCAGAGAGCTCAGAAAAGCTCAGAAGGAAGCAGTCTGACCTGCAGCTCATCAGACCCACTTTGCAAAACTCATCAGGTGGGTGGCACAGGGAGAAGTGATCCCATGAGGTGGTTACCAGTATGCAAAGTCAGGCATCCCAGAGGCACTCCTTCAGTCTGATGATACTACCTGCTTTGGAAGGAAAATGGGTAGCAACTCACTCACATCACTGATCACAAGAAGAAAATTAATCCTTTTGCAAATTGGCAAGGTCAGAAGTGAGGTCCCTGACTTAAAAATATTATTGTAATTCTGCACAGCTAAAAATATCCAAAAAGTTTGGTCAGACCAAGGAAAGGGATATGAGACCAGAAGATCACAAGATTAAAGCCTTAGATAAGCCACAAAGCTCTAACAGAAAATACTCTGCCAGCAAACTGCCCTGGAGGAACTTTAACAAGTTAGTCTGCATCCACATCCCCCTGCCTGTGCCTAAATACTGGTCCCTAAAATTTCAAAGCAATGTGAGGCATTGTGACAGCTCAATGAAGGCTCAGTGATCCATTTGCACTGGTCAGCACAGAGTGGTAATCTCTCCATACGTGGGACATCTCTGACAGCAGAATTGGGGTGCCATATTCCTCTTCTTCCACCCCAATCTCTTTGAAGATTTTTTCTTGTGTCCTAAGCTAGCTTTTGAAATATTGGGCTCTGGAGAAAAAGGGCTTCAATGCCCCCCAGCATGCTCAGACAAAATACTTGGCATTTTGAAGGCGCACTCTAACAGCAGGACAAATAGCTGGGGACAGCAAGGAGCAGCATGACAGTGTGTGAAGATCAACAGTCCTGTGAATGATTTCCAAGCAACTCATCACATTGAACCAGCAGCTTAATGCCTTTCTATGAGCACAGATCTGCAATGTCAATTTTTGATATGCAGCCATTTCTTCAGTATCTTAAAAAAAACAACCCACATATTCCTGGAGTTGCATGACAAACTCCCTCCAGCTACTCAGCAGGTATTCCCTGAGATGTAAGCTGGCCCAACAGCACAGAATTGGTTGGTTGAACAGTGTGAAGTGAATGCTCATGCCCTCAGCAGGACAAATGTTTTTGTGGATACTACTACATGCAGGGGATTGCACAATGAAAACTCTGCTGAAATGGAGGTCCTTGCCTTGATGAAACGGATGGGATGTTTTTGAATATCCTGCATAAAGCTAGTGCAGGCAGCACACTGCTAAAGGAAATTTTAAACGTCACTGTTATGCAGCAAGCCATCATCAACTCATAACTTCCACAAAGAGGCACTACTGCTCTGGGGATCTGCGCTGCTGTTTTGCCATACTTGCCTTAGATGCAAATATATACACCCATGCTACTTCCTATTTAGAGGTGAATTGAGTATTTCTAGGAAGAAAAATTGTTCTTTCTGTGGTGGGTGCTTCAGTCTATAATTCTTCATTTATTATTTCAGATAGTCAAAACACAGTTTCACACAGTTTTTCTGGCTTCCAACAAAATGCTAAGTCATTTATTCTGTTCTAGAGTTTCAAACCATATGCCCAAGCTTTCACATCAATTAATTTTGGGCAGAGACTTTTTACAGGAGCGTGTACTGACAGGCCAAAGGGGAGTGGTGTCAAACTGAAATATGGTAGGTTTAGATTAAATATTATGAAGAAATTCTTTGTTGTGAGGGTTCTGAGGCACTGGCACAGGCTGCCCAGAGAAGTTGTGGATGCCCCATCCCTGGAAGTGTTCAAGACCAGGTTGAATGGGGCTGTGAACAAGCTGCTTCTGTAAAAGCTGTCCCTGAGCATGGCAGCAGGGTTGGAACTAGGTGATATTTAACGTCCCTTCCAACTCAGGCTATTCTATGATTCTACATAAGGCTAACATTTTTCTTTATAATACTTAAAAAGCTTCTCTAAATGCATAAACACGTCACCAATGTCTTTCAGATATCTATTCAGATACCCTTCCTCAGACAATTGTCTCTTTGAAAGCCCACAAATTGTCCTCTTTTTGTGTATGTAACAGAAAATTGTTAAAAACCAGTATTTTAGAAATTCTTCTTTTTATTCCATACATTTAATTGTGACATTCCCTTGTGTACTGATAATCTGACTGGATAGGTCTTTACAGCCTTGGCTTTTTTATGGTTCACTATTACCAGGATCTTGACTCTTAGATATCACCTGTCCTTGTTTTTTAAAAAATATCTTCTGTTACCTTCAAGATAGTAACAGGAACCTAATTGACCATAGCTTGGAGTTAAACCCACTGAAAGATTTGGGGTTAGAATTTGCTCTATTTTTGTTCTGGTAAGCCTGCAGCAATCCTTTCTTTCTGCTTCACACTTGTACTAGTCTTTCCAGCATCAGATCTTTCCTGATGTTTGAATAAGTGATGAGCTCCTTTAGAGACTTCTCCATTCTTTACATGTAGGAGACTAATTCATGGAAAGTTAGAACTTTTTCCCTGAATAATACCACAGCTTGAGATATTACTTTAGCTTGATAGAGCCTTACTTGTAGAGATGAAAACAGAATTTTAAACCAAATTGATTTCCAGTCCTAGTGATCCCTGAGCTCCCACATTTAGAAATGTGACCAAAGTATTCACAAGTACTGCAGGGATGGTTGCATGTGGTGTTGATATCAAAGGCAGAGACATCACATGCACAAAAGCCCTTCGAGACTATGTTGTTCAAAGAGCTAAATTGCAGAAGTGTAGAATATAAAAACCCTCTAAGTACTGCTTGCTGTGGATTTTTGTTTGGTGGGTAGAGTGCCAAGGATCTCAAAGACTTCCATCTAGAAAAATGACTGCAACAGATGCCAAAGGTTGTATTGCATTCTTGTGCCTTCCCTTAAAAAATATCCGAACAATTATAATGACTTACTTGGCCTATTCTGTTAGTTCATGTGGTAGCTTTCAGACTTTGGCATTCCCAGAAGAGCTGACCATAGCCCTCTTCATATTTCAGTCAATCTGGCCTCATCAAAAATCCTTTTCTGGACATTCTAATTTATTTTGGTTTCCTTCAAAAGTTTAATCAGAGTATAAACACTTCATAGATTTGATAGAACCAGAAGGTTTCCAGATACTTAACAAGTATTTTTACCACTTGCTTTGTCCAGCAGGCATTCTCTCTCTCTCTCTCATTGTCCATGCACTACAAAAGGCAAATGCGGGGTAATATAGACTGATAATTTTATTACAAATGTCCCACTTCACATAAAATGGACCTATTGAATACACCAGTAAATCCCTCTGGTAGTTTTCGAGACACATTTTGCTGGTTTCCCCTTCCACGTTAGATCTGTTGGCAGTTTAGCTAAAAAACTTCCATAAACCAAAATTTGCTGGCTGCCACAGAAAAGCTTTTCATTTCCTCTATGTCTGTCCTTACAACTTGGCATATCTCAAGTAGAGAGGAAAATATTACCCTATGAACTAATAATTTAGAGTAAAACACCGCTTTATTATTTATACAATATTAAAGGCAGACATAAGGCTTAAAATATAAATTAAAATATAATATATAATCTTCTCTTAAAGATAAAAATAAAATTAAAATATAATCTTCTCTTTGAAAGCATAAATTTAAACTGGACATAATTTTTTAATGAATATAAAACACCAAGTATTAAGGCTGGCTACAAAGAGTGGAGGTGAGCATATAAAATGGACTATGAGTAAAAAATAACTTAGCAACTATGGTTCTACACAAGTATGCCTGTAGCCTGACCTGCTTATCTCAAAAGGATATCATGCTGGTGACAGCATTTCCCTCTGAGAAAAGGTTTATCTATCATGCTGTGACAGATCTGAGCCATTCTGAATTGAGTTATAAATACTTTGTGTTGTTTACAGTGTGAATACTTTGAGATACTTCTGCTGTGTGTGAAACAGGTGGGATGCAAAAATCAATAATTTAAGAAATATTAAAGGCCAAACTGAGAATCATTGGCTGAGAGAATTATGGCTCGGCCTCTTTATTATACATTCCTGTAAAACAGAAACCAGAAGAATTGCAAGTCTACAAAACAAGTTTGAAAACATTCTAGTTCAAGAGAAACTTTTGTGAGAAGCAGGAGTGTGGAGTGTGGTTTGCAGAGGCAAAAATACATACACTAAGAGAGAGAGAAAAAGTACTTTTCCATAGGATATAGAAGATTTATCTTCTTTGCCATAGTACAGTCTTGAATTTTTCCATCTACTGTAGTGTAAATAAAGTTATTTGAAGAATAAAATAAAAATATCCACAAGGGAGAATTGTGGAATAATTTGCCTTCAATGCTTATTCTGTGCAAATGATTATAAACTTCTCCCTTATGGGGACATGTGTAAAAGCAGAAGAACAAATTTGTCTCTGAACATGACAGCACAGCTTTGCCATCTGAAGCTTTTTCTCAGACCTCGGGAGTCAATTTCAGTGCTACCCAAATAATTTAGTAATGTAGAGCCAGGCAACACCTATATATGTTTTATTCATAAAATGCAAAGTAATACCTTAAAGGCCAAAAAGGGAGGAAAAGAGTAGTGAATATGAACAGGATATGGAGATTGGCTTTTAAAATCATAACAGTGAATATCCTCAGCTGTAAAAATCAGAGAAAAGCCAAATACAGCCAAAAAGCTTTTGTGCTGTTGTATCAAGAATCCAGGTACATACACATCTCCTGAGGTGAGACCTGAAGACACCTTAGAACTTCTGGAAAGGTCTCAACCATCCTGTGTGAAACCCCGAATCTTATGTCACCTTTTTTGTTCTTGAGGGAACATCAAGTTCCCAAAATTAAAATTATAGAGGGAGCTTTAGAGAAGAAAGAGAGATAAATAAATATAGAATTAGTGAGGAAAAAAGAAAAGCACAATGTGACATTATATGTATTAAAATTAAAATTGATTAAAATAATGATTGTTATTAGTGGTCAAGATTTAAATAAAATTTATTACACTAAAATTCAGGATAGAAATAAGGCACACTGAATGGAAGCATTCATTGAGAACTTGTGAAATTTGCTAGTTATGGTAATGGCAATGGAGATTGAAATCAGGGTGGCTTTTCCCCCAAAAGATTATAGCCTGCTGTAACACAGAAACAACTTGGGCAAAATCTAGTCAGATACCCTTCTGCAGGCAATTACTATTTCTTCTGCCTATGTAAGTGGCAAATGTTAAATTGAAATTTCAACTGAAAAATCTAAAGGTTGCTTTTATCTCTTTACAACACTTGGTACTAGGTGTCTTGCACTAAGTATAAGATAAGAATCAAAAATACTTCCTGAAAGACTCTGAAATACCCATTTCATTTCACGAAGAATGAGAATTGTCAAAAAAAAAGATATTTACACATATTGCTGTTCTCCTTGTTGATGTCTTTACTAAGTATTTAACTTTTTCCTTGAAAATTTTATGTCAGAATTAGGGGAGTAGTGTGTGATAAAAACAGTGGCTATTGAAGAGTCTAAGTTAAACAGCATATAATCCTTGCACAGCACATCAGAATTGCATCTGAAATTTCCTTGGGAGAAGTAATAACAGAAGTTAGTTACCAGTCTCTGATGACTGTGATTATGCCCTTTGAGAATGCTCAAATATCACAACAGCAGGAACATAATAAGATATGAGATGGAGGGAAAAAACCCAAAAACTATTGGGAATGAGAAAAAACCAGATACCACATAACGTGACTTAAAAGGGACTAAATCATTATTTGTAGAGCATGCTGGTATAGGGATGCAAAGGAAAAATTGACACTAAAAACCATACTAAAAAATGTTGGATCAAGACCTTCAGAGGCAAAGAGCTCTAAAAAATGATTTTGAGAAATTAGGTAGTCTTAGTGAAAAAATGATAAAGGTTCTTGTGGAAGACACTCATAAGAAAATATAGCATTTTAGAGAGATTTGAAGAGATAAGTTTAGAGGATAGATTTTTTTTTTCTTTTGAAGACAGAAGATTTAGCAGAAAACTAAATACTGAAATAAAAACTCAGAGAGCTCTGTTTTTTTCCCCCTATAATCTATATCCAGAATGTATTTACAGTTGGGCTAAAGAAAGGTAGTG
>VZTN01010896.1:5643-30124 GCA_013400515.1 Erpornis zantholeuca | reverse complement strand
GGCCAGGTCAGATGGGGCTCTGAGCAGCCTGATTTAAGGAAAAGTGTCCCTGCCCACGGCAGGAGGGTTGGAACTAGGTGATCTTTAAGGTCTTTTTCAACCCTGGCCATTCTATGATTCTGTGTTCATGGGAACACAAGTACAGAGTTAAGCAGGGCAAGGATTTAATTCACTATTTTTTATGCTGGCATTCATGTTGTCCCATACATGTACTCACTCAGACTTCAGGATGGCTATAAAATTCACGTGGTCTTGCAGCAGGCATAATGGATGAAATGTAGATGTTTTTTTTCTTGAGGTCATCAATGGAAGGTTGGATGGGACAGCTGAAAGCCACACTGTGTGGCACAGTTTAACTACAGTGCATGTAAAGGCCCCAAAAGCACTAAAAGGATGCTCAGGTTCTCCTTCTCCCTCAGTACCAATGGGATCACTTGGAAGTAGGCACAGAAATACTCCAGTAGGAAAGTTCAAACAGATGGCTGCTGTAGCTCTGATCCTGCCCTCAGGGTCATTCTGCAGAGCAACACAGACAACATTTGTCATTTGTATTTCTCACTATGTTGTTATTGGAAATGGAGATTGGTTGCTTGAAGGGTTTTACTTTGAATATGGCTAATTAATCTCCAACATTGGTTCAGGATTTTCTGTTCCACATACTTATCTCTGGTCTATTCCTTGACACATATGAATTCAAATTGCTGTATCTTGCCAATGTATTTTGGGGGATTTGAGCATACAGATTTGGAGACTAGAGAGGATTTTGGTTATGCTTCAAGAAGGAAGAAAGATAGACTGGCATATTTCCAGAAAATTGACAGTTGTTCTAAAACTGTGTTGAAGCCTCAAAAGCTGTGCATAAGAGTCAATATTCAAGTAAAAAGGCTTTTGTAAAGGTTTTGTTACCCTCAAATAGGCAAAGACTTCTTTTGAAATGAAATGTATTGAAAACTGCAATATTTTAAGATTTATTTGCATATGCAGGTTCCTGACTGAAAGTCTCATGTTATAGAAGTGTTCCATAGAAATTGTGCTTACAAGAGGATAAGGAAGAGTACTTATGGATTATTACTGGTCTTCAAGCTGTCAAAATCAAGAGGCATAGCTCTTGATTGTAATGTAGTCTAATGAAACTGATACAGTAACCAGAACCATCAGGGCTAGGGGAAACAGAGCAAAGTTATCTGCCCCAAATCACATAAGCTGCAATTACTCTAAGTTCTAATGCCCATGCTTATTATCTGGTGACAGTTCCATTAGTATTCACAGTGGTGGTGATTTGAGACCTGCTTGCCAGACATCCACATTTGAACTGAAAGGTGAAGAATCATCAACTATCTGGACTAAAGTGCATCGGGCCTGAAAGTGTTCCAATTATGCTTTAACTAAAATCAACAGCAACACAGCTTGCATTCTGCAGAATGTAGGGTTCCCTGCTCTTGGCAGGAACCTAACCCCCTCAACAATATTTAAAAATTTGGAAGGGATCAGGATTAGTGTTGCACATGCTTGGTTCTGTAAGAGATTTTAAGAAAGGGCTTCCCTCGAAAGCTAAAATACATTCTACCCCAAATCAACATAAACTTGTATTTCAGTATATTATGCATATACATTTCACAAAGTGTGTCATATCCTGTTTGGTGCATAATCAGGCTCGTTTATAAACATGGAAATGCCAGTATTTTTGATTATTATGGGAAAAGGTTGTTGATTTATTGAAAAATGTTCTTAAGAATAAAACATACAGATAATTTCCCTGACAGAATAGTACTTAAATTTACAAACTATTGCTTATAAAGTTTAAGAACAGGCATTTTAGAAAAAACGAATAAGAACTATGCTTTTCCTCACAAAGCATATAAAATGCTTATGAGCATCTTTTGAAATTTATAAACACTAGGGAAAAATTGTAAAGATTATATATCATTGATAGTATTTTTTCATATCATTATTCATTTTTACTTTACATCTTAGTTACAAGTGTCCCTAACTACTATAATAAAATCTAGTTTACTTGCTTGTAAACATATCCTGTTAGATATCAAGAAAAAAATTCTGAAATAATTATTACAACTCTTTGTATGCTGATCAACTTACTCACAACAATTTAGCCACTTTCACATAAATCCAGGTTTTGAACATTAAAAGTTTCACAATTTGTAGGACTAGAACTACACAAAGCTAAATAAATATTTATGACACTTAGAAAGGAAAGTAATAAAACAAAACATTTGAATATCAAGACTTACTCCACAAAGAATTTTTTAGAGTCAAAGAGTGTGACGAGGCAATGTGCTGTCTCTGAAGCAGAAAACCTGAAGGGCAAGAAATGGAATTCACTTCAAGTCTTCATCCACTTAGACTGAGCTTGGTGATTAGAGCCTCAGTCCAGCAGGTGCATTCTTGGCTTTGAATATTCAAGCCCTGTCTTTGAGATCAGCTTTCACTTGATCAGAGTCTTGCCACACACTCTTCCAGCCATGTACTGAAACAACTAGATAGCAATAGAATTTTTGCTATCTAGTTTTTTGTGCCTACCGTAATTTTCAGAGAATTTTAGAATGGAAATCAATCAGAGAAATAAAAAAGAATTAAATCTTTTAGGGGCCTACTTCCCACCCTATCTCTAGTCTAACAATTTGTCAGCAGTTCACAGGAGGATAAAAGTTTTTTCATTTTGTTTTAATCAAGAATATAATTTCTCCACAGTTAAGTTATCCATGCCATTCTCTAACATCATTCAGGTATGGCATTCTTAGGGCTTAATCTCAGTCTAAAGTTATTTGGTTGTTTTTTTGGTTTTTTTTTTTTTTTTCTTGCCAATCTTATCAGAACCAGTTGAATTATTTGAGACTGAAAATCCAAAAAACACAATAAATGTTTCTAGGAATAATGACACCTTATTATTTTGGAATCCAGAAACCTGTGAACCCTTGAAACTTAGTATTCAAAACAAACTTCAAAGAAAATATAGTAATTCTAATATTTATGAAAAGTCCAGTATATCTTTAAAACACCCTCATTTCTTCTAAAGTACTTTAGGAACTATATCTGTGCAATCTCTAGTGCCAGGTTTCTGCATAACTTGAGGATAACCTTTCATTTTCTAAAAGCAGAGCACAGTTTTAAAGATCTGCTGTAATTAATAAACCCCATGTAATTAATAAACCCCAATCTCTGTCTTCCTATAGGCTGTGCAGCTGGCTTCTGCACTGTTTGCCACAGAAGCTTTTTGATGCTGAACTACACTTAACTACTTAATGATTACCTACAGACTATCTTGGGAAGTTTCCTGGGGAAAGAGGTCGTATGCTAGTTCCACACTTTTATATTCTAAATCATACCAGCCCTCATAAAGGTATCTTAAATCTTGAACACTTGGTTTATTTCAGGATAAAATAATTTGCCTTTCAGAACCATTTTCTCTAAGCCAGAGCTTCTGCTTTAGCACAAATGGGTCCATCATAGTTGCAAGCAGCTCTCAGTTTGGCACCCACCCAAAACGGAGTGCAAGGCCAACTAGATATTGAGAAGCAAGTGACTGATTCTACCCCATGTAGCTGTCATACAGTGTGTTCTCTGGAGAGATGTCAAATTTGCCAGAGCAGGAATTGTAATAAAAATAGGCTCAGATAATGTCCTGCAGATACAGTAGAAAAAGCCTTGATGCTAAAACATAAATCTCTATAATATACTAGGGTTAAAGAACACCTTCAGGGTCACATGTAACCCATATATGTAAAGGGGAAGAACACGAACTTGTGCTTGCCTGCGTGGAAAGCCACTCTAATGAAACAGTGATTTCTATTATTGCTCATAACTACGCTATTTAAATTCACAGATAACTGCAGACTTCCAGTTTAAATTATAACCTGACATGCACAAGAATATGATACTTGTGCTCTAAAATAAAATTCTTGGAGTAAAAAGACTGTGGCACAATTCTTACTCTATTTTTTGAGAAACCAGAACATCTAAGTCTAGTAAAAGATGTAAGTGATATTTATGGAAAGAATATAGAGGCTTTGCTGTCATCTGATAGATATACAAAGTATTAAAACTGTGGGGAAATCTATATACAACTGTTTCTTCATTAAAAGAGTATTTTAATTCTTCATTTAAGAAATTAATATTTATTTGATAATAATACATAATTCAGCAGCTCAACTCTCATCTAACATCAGTCAGGGATGAAAGTGTCTGATTCAGAAATACTTCCCACCACTCAAACTCATTTTTCTTCACAAAACAGTTCTTTCAGAATTATCAGTCAACCTTACAGGATTATGATGCACTTCTCTTTGTGTTTGGTTTGTAAATTGCCTTCCACTTATTTTCCTTTGCAGTCATGAGAATTAAGGAAACTATACTGCTGCCTATGTGTGATTCTAATCCTCAATTACTTTAGCTAGTCCATAAATATTTAGTTAAACTGATTGAATATTTCTTGTTGGGTTTTTTGGTAAATACTTGGGTGTCAACAGCTGGAGAGTTCAAACTAGTGTGCAGATTCCTGCCCTCTCTGGTGGGAAAAAGAAAAATTCATTTCAATGGGAATGCATAATGGTATTCACTTCCATGCTAGACCTCCCCTTGGAGAAAGAAAAATATAATTCCAAATTGCACCTGAGGGAACTTGCTTAGGCTTGTCAGAAAGCAGTATTTAGGGGGGGGGAAAATATCAATGAACATGCACTAAACAGAACATTAAGATGCTTATTTTCAATGGCTTCTCTTAGGGGAATATGAGGGACTCTTTATTTTTAAATATGCCATTAGTAGGCTATCAATGCCTTAATTTATAAGCTGTATTAAATGTATTTCTTTTTTATTAACAAGGTTTGCAGATGATTATACCTCTGTACCTGTTTATAAATAAAAATTCACTTCTGTGTGTATATCTTAGAATTTCTATTCTACAGTGCTATGTAGCCCACATCTGTCTTCCTCAGTATCAGGTACCCATGCTAAAGAAACAAATGCTATGCCAAACACCAAGTAGTTTTTAAATCAATTTATAATAAATTACTTTAAATATTTTATGGAATGTGCCATTGAAAACATGTTCTTCTCTCACATTTTATAAAAATAAAAGAGAGAAGAGAAAGCCATATGCAAAAAAGATGCATTTTTACTCAGGAGAGATTAGTTCTGCAGCTCCAAGTATTTCCATATTTGAGAAACTAAGTATGAAAAATAGAATGGGTTTGACATGGCTGAAGAGAAAAATACTACCCTCTATTTTAATTCCTTCAGCTTCTGCATTTTATTCCTTCTCAGTGAGCACAGTTTTGAAGTTGCCTTCACCAGATACTAGTCCTGGACTAGAGGAATAAGCCAAACATAATTTCATTCTACGAAAGGACCAAAATAAACTATCAGCATTGAGTTTGATTGAGAGATTATACAGAATACTGCTGAGAAACCTCTTTAACTGACCCCCAGCACTTCAAAAAATTGGTAATTCTAAAAGTATAGATCTAATTTAGAATATAGATGACATGGCTATTTTTTGGTTTTGCACAATATCAGAGCATCTAGTGAGACAGGACTTCCTTCTTTTTCAAAGGCAGTTTCAGATCTCCAGTTCAGCCTGTATCACCTAGATAACACTGTTTTTACAATGCTGTTAGAAGTTCTTAATGATACTAGTTTCATGTTATGATCCCAAGACAAGAGTACAGAAGAGGAAAATAATACAAAATTATGAGTAATTTCATAATACTAATGTAATCAAGATTTGACATCCTAACAAGTGAAAAATCCATCTTAATAATTTTACATTAGTTGTCCACCAAGTATTGCTACCTCACTATTATATAATGAAGCAAAGATTTCTCTCTTTCCTTGGATTCTTTCAAATTCATTGTGATAATTTTTTTTGTACCTCCCAAACACTTCAGGTAGGAACAGTGCCTCTGTACTCTGTACAGCAGTGCCTTTGGACTGTAGAATGTTACTTTTCAGTTTTGCATACATATATTGAAAAAACAAAAACAAAAGCAAAACCAAACCACAGTGGTAACGAACCAGTCATCCATGACTTCCTTTTAAGATATTTCTTTCATTTTTATTTCCTTTCATTTTTCTCCTCTGCAGCATTTCTATTTTAGTGCCTCTGTCTCCACTTGAAAAATAACATATTTTCATAAAAAATGCTTTAAAGAAATGCACAGAAACTTATATTTCAAATCATTTGAGAAATTACACTTGTAATGTTTTCTGGTAAAATGACTGCTAAAAAGCAGGATTACATATCATAGAAATAATTGATATATGTCTATGATAATCCATTTTAGCATGACTTACTCCTCCGTAGTTCTAAGGCAATAGATGTGTCTAAGAAGGAAAGGAATTTCATGCATTATTATATGCAAAACTAATTTCATGCATTTTACTTCTTCATGCTACTTGCAAAGAAAAGACATGGTTACACATGGAAGGCCAGGTTTTAGAGCAAACCATTTTTTACTGATGAGAGTTCCATTCTCTGATAGCTCTTACAATGTCTTATGGAATATTAGACATGAAGTCAATAGACCACATCAGCTAAAAATCTCTTTATTAAACCAAAAGATAATTTACTTCAAATATTTCTCGGCTAGGTAGCTACAACACCAATCACATCCAGACAGGTTTGTAATTGTAAACATTGCTAGAGTAATTCAGGTTAGGAGGGACCTTAGGGGTTCTCTGGACTATCCTTCTGCCTTAAATAGGCTCAGCTGTGAGGCCAGGCTTTGTCTGGTCAGGGCTGGAAAACCTCCAGGGATGGAGGCAGCACAGCTTCCCCTGGCAGCTTGCTGCTACGCTACCTGACTGTCCTCTTGGAGACAGTTTTGCCTTACATCCAGTTTGAACCTCTCTTGTTTCTATCTATGGCACTGTCAGAAATCTTCCTGCTGTGCACCACTACAAGGCTCCATCTTCTTGATAACTCCCTTGTAGGTATTAACACATTGCTGTTGGATCCCCCCTAAGCCCTCTCATCTCCAGGATGAACACGCTCCAACAATGCATTTGCAAATCCATTCTGACTGGCTTCAAAAGAAAGCATTAGGAACAGGCACTAGCTTGCATTATTTATGGTATGGCTTTTGGTTTTATTTAAGGATTATTTGACGTCCCTCATTCTGGTTCCTTGCTTTTTCTAGGACTGGTTGAACTCTACTTTTGGCATGTGGCTATTGGGTTAACCAGCACTATATCCTGCTGCAGCATTTCTCCTGCAACCTTTAGCACATCTCATGCTAGCTGACTCATCATCCTAAGTGATAAACATTCTCTCTTCCTAGCAAAGGACAATATCCAAAACAACAGATGATAGTCTTAAAATAATAAAATTAATAAAATAATAATTTAGCAAAACACAGCTATTGTCTGTGACTTTGCTTCTCTTAATTTAAGAACTGAGGTAATTCCATCACCAAGGTTTGAGGACGAGGAGGAGGAGAGCAAAACTTAAAAGATGGATTGTTTTCAATTGTATCAAGTCTTATGGAGAGTTTTTTTCCTTTAATTCCACCTGTGTGGGAGGTGAAAAGATGATGGGAAGAGTTCTTTCTGAGACAGGTATCCTGTATGTATTACACAGAAGAATGTTATACAACCAAAAGAAGTGTTTCCTTCCCAGATGTGCAGGATGATACAAAAGTGGAGCCTGACCAGGACAGCAGAAAAGCTTCCATATAAAGTCATCATATAAGGTGCAAGGTGCCACTTTCTGTAAAGATGTTGCTTCATAGCCCTGTATAATATTTGCTAGACAGCCCAGAATCCACAGGATTAAATTAGGGCTCTAAAATAAGGTTACCAAAATAAAACCTTTCTCATCAAGAGAGTACTGTCATAAACAATCCTTCACAACAGAGATACCGGGAGAGTCACCTCCTCTGCTCTCTCCTGGCAACAGAAAAGTGCAGGACAAAATTAACAGTTTTTCTCACATATTAAATACTGTATTGGTACACTACAAAACCAGTTACAGTTTGATATAAACTTTCTCCTGTACTTTTGTAAGGTTTTGGCAGAGGAAATTCATAATAGGAATATCACCACAAAGTAGCTGGGATCTCACTGATAACTTTGGCTGAGACACCCTGTCAGTCTCATGTTCCTAATTCCCATAGAATTAATTCATTTAGGGATGTGAAGAACTGTTGTTGTCTAACAAAGTGTCCACTGCAAACATTTGCAATGATAAAAACCCCTCAAGTTTGTTTTCAAGGTAATATTACAATATTTTTTCAAGTAATTGTGTAATTTGGCTGTCTCTTCCTGCTATAAAACTTTTTATTTACCACTTTCAAATTTCAGTCTTCCTTATGACTTGTCAGAGAATTTTTACTGCTGCTCTGTGGTGAATATATAGGATGAAACTAGGTCACTTCAGTAACCTGGGGCTGTCTTTGCTCTGTCTCAGTGAACATTGTTGGTCCATGGTGAATTAATTATTTCTTTCCTTGACTGACAAGAGAAGAAATTATTTTAGGAAATTTTATGCCCATTTTAGACTGGTTATATATTAATATGTGGACCACTAAGGCTTTGAAGACTGGAGCAGAATACAGTGGGCATTGCTCAGTAGAGACTACATGGGAGAGCCCCAGAAAGGTCAGACTTTGTTCTATATTTGTATCATTTTTATGTGAGTAGAAGTAGACAGATCTTGAACCCAGGTACCACAGAGGTGGAGATAACACTTGGGTTCATCTCTCCTGACAACAAACAGTGATGTGACAGCCATCAGGAAGGAAAGAGAAAGCAAATAGAATAATTTTTTAGCCACAATGAGCTCTTTGCTCATGACACCTGTCAATAATATTTTATATTCTGTAGAGAAGAAATGATGAGGTGTTCCTGGGTTACAGAACTGTCTTCATCTAGAAAACAATTACACTGTGTCCCCACAGGAGTTCAGCACTGAGTTTACCTAAAGCCAGCAGTTTAGGAAATAGCCTAACCTGTAACATATTGATGACAGTGGCTACAATGAGCAAAAGTAGCCTTTAGCTATTCTTGACACTGCTTTCCTTCATGAAGCCCCACATTAGGGGTTCCTTATTTTCAAAGTGCTTACATTCATAAAATGCTAGTGGATATGAAAGTTCTCAGCCAGACTTAAAATAAAACTGTAAGAGAGACTTTTTTACGTGCCATGGCAAAACCTTTGTGCTCCCTCCAGCCTCCCATGGGAGGCCTGTGCTGGAGCAGGCTTCTGGCAGGGACTTGCAGACCTGTGAAGAGGAGTCCAAGATGGAGCAGGTTTCCTGATTAGGACTTGTTACCCCATGGGGGATCCATGCTGCAGCAGCCTGACCTTGAAGGAGTGACCCATGGAAGAGTGACCCACATTACAGCAGTTTGTGGAGGACTGTGCCTGTGGGATGGACTCACATTGGAGTAGTTCATGGAGTGGTTCAACTGTCTCCTGTTGGAGAGACCCATGGGGAGGGGCAGGGGAAGGACTCCTCACCTGGGGCAGTGGGAGTAACAACGTGTGAGGAGCTGACCATAACCCCCCTTCCTTGTCCCCCTGCATGACTGGAGGGGGAGGTAGAACTGGGAAGGAGTGAGGGGTGGGGTGCAGGTGTTTTTGAGGTCTTATTTTACTTCTCATTATCCTGCTCTGATTTTGTTAGTAATACATTAAATTCACATCTCTAATTCAAGTCTGTTTTGCCCATGCCCATGATCACTCAGTGAGTGATCTTGCTCCATCCTTATCTCAATGCATGAACCCTTTTTTATATTTTCTCTCCCCTGTCCAGCTGTGGAGGGGAGTGATAGGGTGGCTTTGGTGGGTGCCTGGCAGCCAGCCAGAGTCATCCCACTACAGTGGGAATCCTGCAAATGCCTGTGTGCTATGGACAACACTTCCCAAATGTGATGGCTGTAAGGGCTGACACAAAGCCCCTGTTGGGTCATGATTTGCTTACTCCAGCTGGGATCATCACCAATCCTTTCCAGCACCTCTTGTTTCTAAACAGTAGCCACCAGGTCCATCTGAAATCAGAAAGAAGTGGCCAGATGGTGAAGAGAAGAGAAAGGAAATTTTTATGAATTCAGGACTGTATCTCTCTGAGCTGAGGCATCCCACACAGTTTTAGCACAAACAATTGAAGGCTTCCAAAATTTGTTCTTTGGTTGCTCATTGCTGTAGTACACTACAATTTAGTTTGTTCAGTCATTGCTAAAGCCATCCACCCACTTACAGCTATTCTTATAGAAAATAGCGTCCTTGCCCACTGATGCACATAATTTGTATCTTCTGTTAATTGTACATCTGATGCATGGAGAGAAGACAATAATAGATAAGGGCTTCAACTTGATTTCTGACATACTGCTGAAAAAAAGAGGCAATGGCTTTAGTTAATGTGTGCATACATTTTTCCTGAAAGATAAAAAAGCAAATGGAAAGCATCAATGGCACTATTCAGTAGTGTCAGTGATGTTCTGAGTTAATGAGTGACTGAAATGCCATCAAATGGATATAGATATGAAGTCACAGGCATAATGATTTTGCCTGTAAGTAACTTGCAGCTTCTTAAAACTAAAAGTTAAAAAGCATGTCAGACTGTATAGATACAGTTAAGAAGCCCAAATTGCAAAATAAATTGTGGCATGAAATAACATTAACAAATATATTTTCTTGTTAAAGGGAACATTAGTTTCTATTTGGTAATACTACAAGACTTCAAAAATTATGTGTTACTTTTGCAGTTTAATCTGTTTATCAAACTAATGAAGCACACAGTTTCAAAAAAAAAGACTTGTTCAAGCATTTGGAATTCAGATGCTTAGAGAAAGAATGGGGAAACAAACAGCTATAAATCACAGGGGTTAGGAGGCTTGGAAGTATTTTCTGGGAACTTCAGGAAGTACCTAGTGACTTTTACAAAGCAAATTAAAAATCTGAGGAACTGAGAGAAAGAACTGCACAATGAAGCTCTAGAATGATGGAATTATATATTTTAATGTCTGTCTATATGAACATGGAGTTCTCCTGTGTTCTATATTCAGCGGACACGACTGAGGATAAAGCAAGCTGTGCCTCCCACCTCTCCACACAGCTGCCTGACCACCAGCTTGTGCCTTGCTTGGGGGCTGCTCCTGGGCAGAATAAGGAGGTGTGCCTGACACTGTGCTCACTTGTCAGCTGCGTTGGGGTGACTCCAATTCCTGCAAGCAGCAGGTAGCTCCAGCCAGCCTGAGTTCATGTGTGTAAGTTTGAAGTGTACAGACCTCCTCCTCAGAGCTACCTTTGGCAACAGGGAAAAAAGATTTCACTAGAAAATCCTTTGCATCTTTACATGGAAGGATTTATTATATGCTTACACAGATATCAAGGAAAACACATCCTGTTGTCTGTACATATAATCATGCACCTTTTGATTGACGCACATTCCATTAAGTAACATCATACACATATTTTCTGTATCTGACATAGAAAGTATAATGTCTGGTGATACTATGAGGGACTTTTTCTCTGGAGAGCTCATGGAAGTCACATAGGTGGAAAGTACTGAATATGTTAAAATTATATGCAGAAAAAGGAGAAGGAATTAAAATTTTCTGGCAAATATAGGTCACCTATTTGTGCAAGTTAGTTTCACAGTTCACTGCCTAAGCTCTTGCTTTTTACCTAAGGAGTGGTGTATAGCTAACCCAAAATGAATATGTGGTACTTAGGCTGTGCTAATGTTATTTAAATATATTCTTCAGGAATGAAATTGAGAGTAATACAGCTAAGTAACAAGAAATACACTGGACCATTAACACAATGGAGTTAGTGTAAGTATACAGCATTGAGTAATCAGTATAAAATGCCTCAAGTATGCTTACAGTTACAGCAAATGCATAGCTCCATTATTTTACAAATGGCATGTGGCCATACCTTCTAAAACTGCATTTTAGTTCAGAAGCCAAAATGGACTTTTTGATGTTGTTAAATTTTAGGCAATGGATGTTAAAAAAATATTCGAAATATATTCCTTGCACATGTCAGTAGGGTACTACTTCCACATGTAGCTTTTTGGTGACTCTAGTCACAGAGCTCTTGCTGTGGAGGCCATACTTTATTATGAAAAAAATATAACACAGTCTCTGATAGAACTGAAAAGTCATCTTGGAATGTATCAAGATTGGATATGTGTCTTTTTTAACCTGGATCCATTCTCTGACTTGCTGGAGAGCAGCACAGAAGGCTGTGAGAGCTCCAGGCTGGAGGCTCAGTGGTGACAGAAGTGCTGCTTTTGGTAGCACTGCCAGTCTCTGCTGGCTTAAGGTGTTCATTTTACCACAACTTGGGTGTGCAACTCCTTAGTTACCGAGGTCAGTCCCATGGCATCTCCTTCCTTCCCTCATCTGCATGCCCTCACCCTTCTTTCCCTTGGCATAGGAATTTTACTTACCCCTTTGTGAGCTAGTTGGGGTAGTAAAAGGAGCAGAGAACTGTACACTCTTCTTACTGATTTAACTTTCTGTGAAGAGAGCCTTCCAAACTGACGTGTCAAAAGGTCAATATGAACACTGCAGGTGGCAGGATGAGAGCAAGACAAAGTTGTGGGTTGGATTGCAGCATCTGACTTGAGTTGTCTTAAATTTTCTTGGAAGTCAAACTGGTTTGTGGCAGTCAAGGCTTACCAGGATTAAGCTGCTGCAGTCCTGTGTTCTTTTTCCTGGCTGCATGTTTCTGCACCTTCTTCCTGGAGACACATACATGGAAATTGCATTGGTCTGGGGATCAGCCAAAAATTAGCTGATGTTTTTTGCTAAGTAAAATTAATTTGCAAATGGTCCAGCCCCTGAGCCAGCTTCCGTTCTGGTCACACACACACCCAACTAGGCTCGTTTAAACTGCCAAGGAATTGCATTTCAGGGACATGCGGTTTACTCACCGAAATATCTCCGTTGCATGAAAGAGCCTGGAAGTGAAAGATGCCAGAGACAAGAGCTCTGCAATGTGTGAATTGCCCTATCCTTCCTGCTGGGTGCTTTCTCTTCCCAGAGGCAATGCCTGTGGGCCTCTGATACACATCCACTGAGCTTGAAAGACAGCCCAGGAGGAGCAGCATGTTCCTTGGCTGCCTACTGAAACATGTGGAAAAGCACCGAAGTCTGTGCACAAGTTACCTCCCAGCGTGTTCCTGCCTTCCCAAGCTCCCACCCCAGTCTCTGGGACATTAATGCTCTCATCCACCGAGCAACGTGACAGGAAGAGGGGAGGTTGTATTGTCCTGGGAGGGAAAGTGTTCTGTGACCTGTGTACCTTCTTGCAGACTGCAGGCCTGCCTGTGTTTCTGACTCACTGTCTGTAGGCAAAAAAAATAGATGCACCCTTGAACATGCAAGTGCTGACAGCTACAAATAAGGCAGTTTTTTCTAAAAAATCTGTCTTGTGAGCAATGTGGCTTCCAGGTACTGTAAGGCTTCCTTTTAAAAAGTGCCAATGGAAATGCATAAACATTCTTATGCTAAACATAAATAAATAAATAGCTTATACAGTAAGTTAACTGTAAATAAGCACAAAATAGAAAAGAAAAGGGAAAATGTGTATTTCTGGGGCGAAATAATGTTAGGGAGTGAATCTGATATGTTTATGTGTTTCTAAGGGATCTAAGCATTTTGTTGGAAATGCATATGAGATATACTGAATTTTAAGAGAAAATATTTTCTTTGTATTTACTGCCTCATATATACTAAGCCACAGCTTCCCCTGAGGCTGTTTTATTTATAAATTCATGGTTATAATTTACATAGAGTTACTCTGAAAAAATTACAAGACACAGTAAGAACAATTAAATAAAAATACAGTCATTTTTACAGGAAATACAGTGAAATAATACCTGCAATTGCCTTATAAGCTACCCACAGAATGGGGGTATACACAGACTGTATTCAGAATATAAATAACACTGAAATTACAAGTGTGGGAGTATCAGACTATCTTTTTTCAAAATGTATTCCATGGGGAAGGCGTGTGCTGCCCTTCTGCTGCTCTTCACAGCCAGGGATACCTGTGCTTAAACTCATTAACAGGTGTCCTAATGAGGCTCTGATGAAGAGCCTGGGGGCTTCAGAAGGAACCAGTTGTTTTGTTTTCAAGGAACTTTTCTCAGACGTCTTTGTCAACCCAGAAAAAAAGTAATTGCATTTTTGCATCTGCAAATAAGTAAGTAGAAACCTGTTTTGTCTACCCATAAACTGTTATGTGTGACAACTGTGACATAGGTCTGTATGTGTCCTCTGTGTGATACCTTTCCTTTCACCATTTTTAGGTTGGCATTTCTCAGCTGCTGTGTCAGGGGCACACGTGCTGCAAATGAGGTGTCTGTGGGTCAAAGCCTAAAGGCGGCAGAGAACCGACCAAGTAAGAACAAGACTGTAGTTTTTAACAGGTTTATTATAAATATTGAGGCATATTTTTTTCCTTTATCGTTAATTCCAGTTAGGGTGCCCACTGCTTGGGTTTGTCCTAGTTGCTTAGGCTCTTGGTCAGGGCACTACAAACACACACGCATTCTCTTTTCCTACTGCTGCTACTGGAGCAGCATACCCTGGCACAGGGACAGTGCAGTGCAGAGGCTTTGGATGTCCCTGCAAGATTTGCCAGAGGGCATCTGTCAGAGTCCAAAGAGGTAACAGCTGCACAGGGCAGGGTGGAAAATTTAGAAAAAGAGCGAGTACTGATAAGGAAAGAGGACAGCAATTTTTATCTGCCTAGGGCAGCAAAAACCCTTGCATCAGCTCTACTCAGTTTTAACATGGATTTTGTTCGGGCTTTGTTTAGTTTTCCCAGGGAATGTTGTGATGTGCATTTGCATTGCATCTGCTCACCTTATTCAGTTTAGGGAAAGGTAGTCTAAGCAGAATACATTTTAGAGTTGCTTTTCAAAATGTGAAGTACATCAACCTAATGAATAGCCTCTGGAAGAGTCTTGCACCCAAAAAGCCACATACACTGGTGCCTAGCAGTTGGAAGGCAGTATTTAGAGATATGAAAAAGGTCACTGATGCTAAAACACATACCAGGAAAGACATTAAAAAAAGAAAGTGTTGCCATTACATTCTGAGGGAAAGGTACATATCTGAAGATTGCCAGCATTCAGTGGGAAGGTTTGACAAAAGTTGTGCTTTTCCTTCCTTACTAGAGCCCTGGCGTTTAGTGAATAAGCTCAAGTCTGTAACTTGCAGAATTATTACAGGATGTAAAACAAGATAGTGCAAGTTCAGTGTAGCGACATTAGTGTTAATGAACCTCAAAAACCTGCGGTCTCACAGGGCTATCCAGTGAGTAAAAAGAGTTGTCACTTTTATAGTTCTATCAATTCAGCTCCACACAGATGGAAATTAAATCAGATTTCCCCAAATGAACCTTAAAGATGTTCAAGATGCAGATTGGGTTTTTCCTTGAATGTGCCATATCACGCAGTGATGGCAGAAGTCTACACTACCTGCAAAGATGTTAATGAAACTTCAGAGCTTCTTACTTCTCATTATCCACTCACTGTGAGTCCTTCCTACAGCAGTCCCACAACTCTAACATTAGGAGTTAGGTCTCCTTGCCTTGGAGAGCTTATAAGGAAGCAGCAATGGTAGCTCTTCATAACCAAATGTAAATACTTTTCCTGTTTTTTTTTCTTGTCTAGGCTCAATGAGAGCTGCTTGCTCCCTATGGGAAGGTGAGTTGGGTCCTGAGGGTTACCCCCGTGCTAGCCATACCCTCATAGGTGGGTGTGTTTTACCATGGTGGGTAGAGCTGGGGGACTTAACAGGGTTCAATGACAGACCCTGAGATGGACAGTGAAGAAACAGGGCCAAGGGCAATCCAGGAGCTAAAGCAGAATGGGCTGGGGGCAGGACCTGAGACAAGGCTATGACAAAGGATCCACAGTTCATCCAAGGCACTGGGCCAGAGACTGGAAACAAGCTGCAGCATATGACCACAGAGTCCATCCAGGAAGAAACAGGTCCATGGGCATCCAGGTGGCAGGGCCAGAGACAGAGGTGGGAGATTGGCACTGCTTCTGCAACACCCAGGCAGGGATTGCTAGCCCCCATGCCAAGCAGAAATGGGGGTCCTGGGCCCATGGGCAGGAGTGGAGGAAGACCTCAGGTCCATTATAGCCTATGGGTTCCCACAGGACCCTGACATTTCCAAAGGAAACCTTGGATTGTTCTTCCCATCTCTCTCAATAGCCACCCAAAAGATGTAGCTGTTCTTGTCTTTCACCCTCCTCCTGTTGCAGAAGCAGCACTGACATGGTCAGACAAAGCTCTCAGGTCTTGTTTCCAGCTGGACTCTATCCTCAGACGTCACGCTGAGGCAAGATACCAAGAAAAACTGGATTAAAAGCAGAAAGCTTATTTGGGAAGCAGCAACTCCAAAGTCCTGCTGAGTTTCTGCCAGCATGCTTTCTTTTCATTTGGGAAGAAAACAAGAAGCTGTTGCACCAATTGTCAGAGAGTTGGTGGGTTTCAGATTTAGTATAAAATCCTCACTGCACTAACTTCAGCAGCAATTCTGGGATTGACTTCAATATTTTTTCCACCTGTTATCTGCTTATACTTAACAGGATGTATTTGATGCTGAGGAAGCTGCAAAGAAACCATGCATAAGTGCTGAGAATAAGCGCATAGGTCTGTTTCTCAGCTGATGGGTTTAAAGCTCTGTTATATGACTTCTGAAATCAAACTGGATTTTCAATGCACAAATTGCATTTTGATAATGCTTTGCATTATGGGTAAGGCACATTAAGGTTCCTGTGATCTTCTGGCCTTCAAGAAAGAAAAGGAAATGAACCTAAAGGAAGCTTTAAATAGAAATATCCACTGTACTAGGGAAAATGATAGGTGTGTACATAAGAGTGAAAGAAAGGAGCTGAGGTAAAAGGGAATGGAAAAGACAACAAAGAAACATGTGATCAAATAACCTACAATTAACTTTGCTAATAGTTACCTATAACTAACCTATACCTAATGGTTTAGGAAAGAGTGGATATATGTCTTAAATCTGTTTAAGCCTGTCTGAATATGCAAAAAAACACTTGTATTCAACAGCATGGACAAATAGAAGTTGTTGGCCTGCCTTTCAGTGATGCATGAACTCAGGACTCCCCCTGCATGAGAGCATAATAAAAATGAGTCTTAAATTCCCCTCATGTGGATTAAAATATGAGACCTGATTTGATTAGTGTTTACAGCTACATTGTCTCACTGCTCCTTTGTTTCAGTGATGGACTGAATGTTTCATCTCTACTACTGTAAGTTGTCTCAGAAAAGTACAGAAACAAAAAGGCAGATGTTGAAATGATGAGACAAGCATGTCCTCATAGCCCAAGGCCGTGAAACAATTTCATATATACGCTCAGATACACTCTAGGAAAGCACCATTTAGGCTGTATCCTGGGGTAAAACTTTTCCTCGTTCTTCAAGATCACCTTTTCACTAATGTACCCACTAAGCTGCTGGGTTTAGACACATTCAGATCATCCTCCTGCTCTGTTCCAGAAGTCCTGCCAGTGCTGCGTGTAGCACCTCCGCAACTCAGTGATTTCTGTACAAGCCCAACCCTCGCTGTGGTCCATGCACTCTGTCACACCATCTGTTTTCCCTGTGAAGCCAGATGTGAATTGTCTCCCCTTGGTCTGCTCCCAATGTACAGATGTGGAAGCCAATCTTCTGGCCAAAATTTTGCTGGCTCTGTTTTGATTATTATTTCTTTCAATAACAGTGTCCTCAGTAGCTGCCCCCCAATTGTTTTGAATTAAATAATGAGACAAGGACGTGTAAGTGTCCTGTTCTACCAGACTTTCTTCCTGCTGCTGACTGCAGAGCTGCAGGCACTGCTGGAGGGCCTGACAGAAGGCAGGGAGAATCTACAGCCCATGCTCTCTGTCATTTTTCTGTGACTTCATGCAAGTGATTGGCACCTTCACTGGGAGAGCTGTCACCTCTCATCATCCTCTGACATTTGGATGTTTCTAAAAAATTCTGCATGTTTCTGTGATCTGTGTCACCTTCTAATTTAGCAAATGTGCTCTTCTTTTAAGATAATTTTGTTTTTTTCTAATAAGTTAGAAAATGTTTTTTCTTCTTTGTATATGGATCAAAGATTACCAGGTTGAGGCTGATGCCTTAAATGGCTACCTAGAAACAGAGAATAGACAGGAATAAGGGAATAAAGGAGGTATTTATTTGAAAGATCTTCAGAGGTACTCTCTGGGCTCCAGAGGGTCCTGCCTCAGTGGATCCCAAAATGGATGTACAGGTCACGAGTTCTTCACACTTTGATATCAGCATAAATTCACCAACCAAAACCCAGCCAATGATGGAATTTCCCCAAGCTTGCCCCCCTCCCCAAGATGATGGTTTACACTTTTTGGGCCTAGGATGGTCTGGGTGTCCTTGGAGAGCAAGCTAGAGAGGTTTTGTTATGTCTCTCTTAGCATGAGAGAACAGCACTTAACAAGCTACAGGAAACTTCAGAGTTACACTAGCAGTACAGGATTTGAAAAAATATAAGTTAAAACCTAAGGCAGCAAGGCTACAGATATATTTGGGGGTTTGCTGCCATCTGCAGTTGAAACCTAATATTAATCCCAGTTTACATGAGTGAGTCTTCCTTCCCCATCTTCAAAGACCTTCAAATCTCAGACAAGCAACAAAACATGCAACGATGAACTCTCATTCTGTCTTGACTATTGAATTCCTGCTCCAGCAGAAAGAAGGAGGAGTGTTTGCATAAATTTATTTCACTTTTCCTGGCAGTAAAGTTCACTGACAATCTGGATAGATAGTAAACTCTTGTAGTCATCTCTTCTGCTCTGCTTTTGGTCAATTTGTTCTGTTTCTAGTCTATACACACTCAGAACAAAATCCCACCATTTAAACTTTGAGTGGGAATTTTCAGAAACTTTTCAGCCTTAACACAGAACTTGATTGGTTTGGGAGTGAGAGTTGGACATCTGCATTTTCTGAACTGGGCAATCTCCTTGTTTCATCTCTAAAAGAAAGACAGCTGCTGATATAAGATATCTCTACCCATGCTACCGTATTGGATTTTCTTATTGAGATATGTGGTGGATCCTAGTATAGAAGAGAAAGACAGAAAAGCTTGCCATGTAGATAAAAATTTAATAGAATTTACAGTACTGAAATCATTCTAGGCACCAAAATATCTTGAAAATTTTAGATATTTGAGATAGTTAAAAAAACCTAAACAAACACCCCCCCAAAAAACAAACAAAGCAACAACAAACCAACAAAAAGCCCCTAAAATACCCCTAACATGACTTAATATTACTGACTACTTAATGATTTGGTAAATAATGCATATAAAATAGAAGCAGAGAAATTAATGCAGTTCTTCACCAATCCTGCAAACAATTACAGAAACATGTAAGTAAGTACATAAAATAATGGGATTGGTTCAAGGGGAGTGAGTGGATGTATTAGATTGTTGTGGCATGAACAGTTTTGTCCTTTTTTTCAAAATAGTCTAGTCAAGCAACTTTACTGAGGTCTTAGTGTAAGAAATTATTTTTGACTCTCTGCATAAGAAAGCAGAGCATAAATTGCGATAGTATTTAAAAGTCCTTCCTGTACTCCAATAAAGGAACTGCACCCCATTTCACAGGTATTGGTTCTAACTTCTCTATTACAGCACATTTGCCAGCTAAAAATCTCTGTACTCATAAGGATGTAATAAGGCAATCTCTTCTGATCTTCCTATCTCTACAAACCATAGCAAAATTAAGAAATATTACGCCTCATCCTCAAGGACCATAAATCACTGTATCTCCTTGAAGCCAATGGAGCAGCATGGATTTGTAGAAACAGATCTAGCCCTAGATTTTAAGTGTTTTGTAAACACTTCACTCAAACTGAGAGATATAAATGATGATTCAAATGATAGTTTGCCTTCTGCATATTATAGTTTATGTTCTTTTGCCCAATTTGCAGTACTTAAAGAATCTACAAATATAATAAAGTACAATATAACAGTGATCAGCATGAAGTACATCAAATTACTATAGTTAAATCATGGACTGAACTGCCAGCTTGTTTTTGCAGTCACACAAAAGCAATGTCTTAATCTCTTCTGACAAATGGAGATTGTTACTTATGCAGATGGTGAGTAGATGGAACATGAGTGCTTAAATTTTGCCAGCGTATCTTTTGCAAAAGAATGCTTAAGAGAGCAATCCTAAAGTTCACATAATAAAGCATTTCTGTGCTGAGATCTAGGTCAGAAATTGTAATCTCTGTCAATCAAGTTTCAACAAATTGTCTGTATGGTTGAGACTTTGTAGTAAGGCATTCCAGGGAATCTGGGAGTGTTTCTGCTCACTAGTGAAATAGACTTCATCTTGTTTGCATTTGTTTTCTCCACTTCCTGCTCATAGGAAAATTTCACAATCCTCAGATGTGCAGAACTGCTCAGGCTTCTTATTCAGCATCTGGGAATCATGGGATCAGGTCTGGACTATCCTCCTACCCTTTGAGCACATCACTTATCTTCTTTTTAGTGTTTAAATTTTGGTGTCAATTTTTTCACTAGAAAGTCAGTAATACCCAGGTGACAAATGTACTTCAAGGTTGGTGATTCAAGTTTGATGAAAATGTTTTAAGGTTTTTGACTTAGTGTCCCATAAAAGATCTTACTACATATTATGTAATTTTTCTATTGATGAGGACATTCAGAATTCATAGATATAAAAATTATCTTCTGTAAAACTATGCTAATAAATTAAAGTTTTTGTTGTAATGCATTCAGATTGCATCTTGAAAAAAGGATGGTGCAAACATTTTTGCCAGATTGCGTTAGTGAAGAGTATAACCAAAATAAATATTGGAAGTAACTTTATCTTGTCTGTTTCTTAAGCTACTTCAGAGTGCCCTTCGACAGCCTATCAATAAAAAAAAAAAACAGGAGGCAATACCTTACATTCCATATTACACTTCTTAGTGACTAAAACTGATGTTTTTTCATCTAGTTCTGTACTACAAAGTTTAATTTACAAACTTTCTGAGAGACCATAAGGGTTTAATTTGTAACTTGGTTCAGGATGCGGTATTTGCCATAACCTCAGTATGTGTATTTTAGAACTTCAACTTCACTTAGATTTAAGCTTTAGGTTTTGGCCATGTGTTCTGACTGTTGAATGGGGAAAAATTCCTGCCTTAAGGAGAGGTCAGTAACTCTTATTTTACATAAATCAAGCAAAACTCTCCTTTACTTCTTTTGTGATCAGGTGCAGTTGACAATGTACATGACAAGGGAGAGAAATAGGGAATAAAGTATTACCACCTCATTTCATAAAGAGGTGAAGTTGCTCCCATTCCTCCAACACTTAACTGGGGTAACAAAGGGAGGAGGGGATGGAAATAAAAAGTTCTTAAGCATCATCTAACTTGCAAGTTAGGAAGTAAAAGTAGCATGACCTCTTAAAATTGTCCCAGTGGTCTGCGGAAAAAACATAAGTTTGAGTAAACGGTCAGAAGTAGGAGTTGGGAGCAACATTGGAGAATGTTGGAACTTAAAGGCAACTGTGAAATCCTGTAACATATGTAGTGGTGGGACTTTTGTATTGAGAGTCAAGAGACTTGGTTTAATGTCCTTGGGAATATAAATAAGCTTTGTCATGGATTTAGGGAGCAAGGAGAGGTCAAAAAGCAAGAGAACCAAAAGGTACCAATTTAGTTTTGCCGTCTCATGTTTCCAGGAAGCTGGAAGAAAGTCACTAGAAACTCTGTCCACATGAAGTCTGAAGACTCTGTATGTAGTCCAGGCCTCTTGGGAACTGGCAGCTCTCTGGAAGAGCAGCTCTGACTGTGTGATGGGATAACTGACAGCATTTCTTGGTTATGTAGCTCTGTAGCATGTGCTCACCTAGTCTGACACCCTCGGAGCCAGTGCACCTCCTGCACATGTGCTGCAGGTGATGGAATACTCTGCAGTGCATGGTCACCATGTCCACCAGTTTTTGGAAGCATTAGTCTGGCTGTGGAACATTGATGGGCATAATTGTGCAGAGATAAATCAACAAGAATTACAGGAATAATGTGAAGGGTACTGTTGATGCCTACGGGCCTGGACTGAGTACCCACATGACGAAAGCAGGACACTTGGTCCACCTCTCTGGTTACACTCTGCATTGGCAGGGAGAGAATCCTCAGCATTCCTGACCCTTTCTGTGTAGTCAGTGCAGAGTGTTTTGTTTACTGTCCTGCACCAGCTGTGATGATCAAGTGTAGGGATGCCTGACAGGAACCCCCAGACAGCAGCAAGCTCACAATCAGGATGTTGCATTCTCCTTTTTCCTGGTGCCCTGTCCCCTGCTTTGCTTCTGGGTGAAGAAAATTGCTGGTTTGCTGTGTGATGGTGGGTTGATAAAGATTTAGTTCCCTTTTGGGAGTTATGTGTTATGAATAAACTAATAACCTTGCAGCTGCCTTGATGGGACTCCCTACTTTTGCTGATAGAGCTAGATGCTGAGGGTAAATGGGGCAGAGCCAGCTGAGGGAAAGCTTTAGAAAGCCAAATAGCTGGCAATTACTGGGATGACTGAGGAATAGAAAGCAGTAAATAAGGATGTGTAGATGAAATTTGTTCTTGTTGAAGAGGTAATTATCTTCTCTGAGGGTACACTATTTTATTTCTGTGGGGTTTTGCTTGGTTTGGTGATAATTCACACACTATTTGAGAGTTGGGTGCTGATGTAAAGGTGGGGCCTTTGCAGCTGAGGCATATGGAGGTATTTTATCTTTGGCAATAGTGCAGGATCTGATAAGTAAAAAAAGGGGGAAGAGCTGAACTAGGTAAAAGCAATTAAACCTAAAGTGTAAATAATGAATGTGGCCTATTAAGTGAACTGACATCTAGACAAAAGTTGCCATAGCTGGTGTGCTTTGAAGGCACAGTAAATAAAGAGAAGAAGGGGTGATGTACTGGTACTGTGCTGTAGAAATGGACTAGAAATTGGTGTTAGCATGGCACCAGAACAGAGGGAGCAATTAGACTTATTTTCTAGTTAAGTAATGCAATAACGTACAGTTAGAACACAGTTAAATGAGGCTAAAACCAAAATTTTCTTCTATGAGAATATTTGGAAAAAGAAGTTAATCTGATTTAATAAGCTTAAATGCTATCCTAAAATGATAGGAAAATAGTATATAAGCTACTAATCAAAGAAATGTAATCCATATTGCTACAGGCCTGTTTGACTGCCAAAATATAGAAGCCTTTATAACCAGCTTTGAAGTAAGAATGTGTGTGAACTTGCACATAAATAGAAAACGAGATGAAATGTGATGTGTATGTTTACTAACAGTACATTGTGTCGGGCTGACATGCTGGTTTTTATTAGTCCTCCACTTGACTGTATCACTTGATACAATTCTAGGGGGTAAATAATTATGTGAGAAGATCCAAATTAGTTGAAAAATGTGGAACTGGTGAAAGGCAGACCACACGTAAAAAGTGCATAGTGGTAGGAGGGTACGTGAAGGACACATACTGCAAGAAGAGAAACTCTAATTAGATGTTATTAAGTGTTTTTTTCGAAGTGAACTGTGTCAAACAAGTTGTCCAGATCAAATTGTCTGGAGATAAAACTCCACCCTAGAAGAAGGTCAGAATTCTGCTAGAGATGAATCCTCAGGTCTAATGTCCAAGTTGACCATGCTCTGAGTGAGTGGTGGGATCAAATGATGCCTAGATATCCCTTTTGAATTAAATTATTCTACAATTCTTTGAAAGATCCTTTTCCAAGGCAAAAATTATGAATGAAAAGATGCTATCAGTGTATTTTTAAAAGCATGGATTTTGGGGTCTCTTAGAAGTGTTTTCTTATTCCAGCTGTAGAATTCTGAGAAAATTTGGGAAATACTGCCTACTGTAGGAAGATTAGTGTATAGATCAGAAAAAATTAAAACTGTAGTTATAGCAGTGAAACTGTTTTGTGCATTGTTATGTAAAAATCTGGGAAAAATAGGAATTTTTAAGAGACAAAACTGATCAAATGAGGATGTATTAGCTGATTGCCACCCAACTAGGCCACCAGCACTGACACAGTCATGGGAAAGGCAGATATGCTTCTAAGATGACAGACAGGCACTTCCAATGGCCATTATCAGGAAATACAAGTTCAAAACAGAATAAATTAATCGGGTATTAAGGGATTGGAGAGCTTTTCTTGAAAGGACTTGACGTAGTTTAGGAAATGAGACTGAAAATCAAAATGTTTAACAATTTGAAGTACCTCAAAGTGGTAATCTTTATGATAGAAGAAAGCCTATTTAAGCTACAGGATAAGGTGTTGGGCTCAGAACTGCTTGGTATAAGATTAGTAAACACTGAAGAAAGTTACAAACTACCACAGCGTCCAAGTTCTGAAATAACTTTGAAGAAGAAGTAATAGGGACTTGGCTGATGCTTGATCTGCTGTTAAAATAAATTATTTGATATGGCTGTGGG
>VZTN01010894.1:86016-200247 GCA_013400515.1 Erpornis zantholeuca | reverse complement strand
GAGCTGCAGGTTTTCCTGGTCACAGCTCCTGCACTTGCTCCTCATCCAGGCTGCCCCACAAACCATGGCCAGTGCTATGGGCACCTTGATGCTGAGGAGAAGTAGCAAGTGGATGATGATGAGCTGGGACCTGTGTAGGAGAAAGGAGATTATGCTAGAGTTTTAGTAAGGCCTGGACAATGAGGATGGGGAGTGGGGGACTTGTATGTCTGCCAGCTGCCCTGCTTGTCCCCAGAATGCTCCGTGGGGACTCAAAGCTGGAGATACATGCATGGAAAAAGAAGGTTTTGGTCAGGGGCTGCCTTTGGGGGCTCGCCCAGGATCCCAAGCCCTGACTCACGGCACTGGATGGTCCCCACAGCCCCTGGGGCACAGAGGGTTGGTGGTCAACGAGCTCGTGTCTCTATCCTCAGTTGTCTTTGAAACAGCTGTAAAGGAAACAGATTCAGAGCTAAGTGGAGACCCCCACGGCCCCCATTCTGCACCCTGCCCAGAAGTCTCTGCCCTGAGACTTCAGTCATAAAGGTGCTGGGGCTGGAGATGGAGGTACCTAGGCAATGCCCTGAGCACTGGGGAGGAGGAAGAGGAAAAGGGGGAAGTTTACTGCCAGCTTTGCTCCCAGCCCTGTGTTACCTGCAGAGACCATCACTTCGGTGCTGTGCCACAGGTTGATCCACAGTGTCCTCTTCACCCCACAGGAGTACCAGCCTGCATACCCCGGTGTGACACTGCTCAGTGTCACCGTGAATGTGTGTGCTGTGTGGTTGTCCCTGATGGACACCCTGTCCCCCGTCACTGTCACCTCTGAGCCATCAGTTTGGATCATATAGGTCCAGCAGAACCAGAGGAAGTTTTTGCGGCACCAGTACTTGGAGTTGAGCTTGTAGCTTGGCTTGTAGCTGCAGGACACTGCCAGTGAGCTGCCCTGCTCAACTGTCACCTGCTTGGGGCCTGTCACTGCCTGGCCACCTGCAGCAAATGGAGAGAGATGCTGTAAACCCATCCTGGCATTGCCTCAGGGAACAATGAATGATCCCCCTTGTGTACCCCGACAAGGTTTCTTGGGTGTACAGCCTGAGGGAGGCTTTGCCTGTGCACCCACTATGCTGGTGAGCAGTGGTGAGCTGAGATGTCCCCAGTCATTATAAAAAGAGCCCCCATCAATGGTGTATTATTAAGAGAGTGAAAACCTTATTCCCAGGGTTCACATGGCAGGGAACAAGCACATCTCAAAGATCACACCCTGTAACTGCCAGAGGAATAGTTTGGGATCAGCTGGGCTTTTGACCACAGTGAGCTTCCTGGTCTGCCTCAGCCCCAGCCTCTCCACAGCTCTGCCAGAACCCCTGAGATGGATTTGCCTGACCTGTGCTCGTGGCTCTCATGAGGAAAAGGGTCCAAACCAAGAAAATCCTCATTTTCCAGCTTCTTGCTTCCAAGGTGGAATTTTCCCCGTGGTTTTTCCCAAAGAATCCTTCAGGGTGGAGCCAGGCCTGCATGCACATGGGTGCCCTAAGAGTTCTCCAAGCTGCCTTCTTCTGTTCCCTCTTTAGGCAGTGCTTACCCACAGACCTTGGAAATCTTCTCTTTAAGACAGTTGCTTCCTCCCCTTCACCCGGGGCTCATGACTCACCCTGGGGTGTTCCATGACAGAGACTCTGCTTTTTCTCTGACATAGTCACTGGGTTTCCAGGAAAATGCCAAAATGCAGCAGGCTCCTCCACCATGATGCCCATCCTAGCAAAGAGCAAAGACCATTCCCCTGCACAGAACCCAAAGGATTTGGGGAGTTTTGGGAGGTGCCAGGCCAGAGAAGGGATGGAAGGACTGGGGTAGAGTGAGTGCAGGTAGCCTTTGTGGATGGACTTGTTGGGATGCCAGGATGATCTCCCACTTCTGATGGACTGGGATGGTGGACAGCTGTCCCACACCCCTGCACTGCTCCTCCCTGGCTCCTGAGTGGGCTGCCAGCTTCAGCTGGGCTGCTTTTGTCTGTTTTCTCAAGCAGAAATATCTCATTTTGTCTCCAAACCACCTTTTTTGGCACAGCTGTGGGTTTTTGAGTGACAACAGTGTTTTTCCCCAGAATTAAATGCTTCCACTAAAAGTTTCAGAAACCTAAACACACAAAATAAAGCCACTTCCCTGGCAGCTGCCTTGCAGATGGCTTTCTTCCAATATGCCCCTTGGAAAGAGCAGAAAGCACAAACCTTCAGAATCCCCTTCCCTCTCAGTGCCTTGCCATGGCAAGAGGAAGCTCTGGGTTTCCCTTCGGGTTGCCAAGTAACCCCTTCCTTCCCAGCTGACCAGTGTGAGCCAAATTGCTGCAAGCAACAGCAAGATCTAAATTCAAAAATTGGCTGGAGATGGCAAAACTGCTTTGTGCTGAGAAGCTTCCCAGTCCAGCCACCACATCTTCCTTGGGGATGCATCCCTTGTACTGGCTGGAAAATCATAGTGCATCTTTCCCACCCTTCCCTTGGAGTGAGGGGACGACTGGGAGAAGTTGCTTGGAGGTGGAGGCTCTGGATGGAACATGCACAGGGCAGGTACCATGCAAAGGTATTTGCTGCATGAGGAATTCGAGGGCAGCTCAACTACTCAAAAGCAGACATAAGTACTTCTTCAAAGAGCCACTTTGGTGGAGTTGCTGGGGAATTTTTCAAGCCACATCCATGCTGTGTCATTACTGTCACATCACCATCACATCATCATCAGATGCGAGGTGTCATTTCCCTTTTTCCCAGGTTTGATACCTGGGCAGGATGAGCAGCTGCCCAGTCCAGTGCAGGGGCTGGCACCCCCAGCACAGGCTGAGGCCGCTTCCTCCCCATCACAGCAGTCCACAGGACCATGTTACACCCCAGAGAGCTCCTGACTGTGTCAGTGCCTGAAGGAAGATCTCCTTCCAGCCCCTGAGGATATGGCAATGATTTACAGCCACCCAACATCAGCACTGCGACTCCCACATGGGGTTTTACTCTGATATTTCTTCTCCCACCTGCTGTGTGAAGGAGCCCTGGCTGAGTGGGACAACGACCAGGGGCTGTCAATGAGGGGTTTGCAGAGAGGATGACTCCAGCTTAGTGCCTCAGCCCTAAACCAACAGCAGCATGTGAACATCCTCCCAGAGGGGAAGGTCAAGATGAGAGCAGGCAGGAATGAGGAACCCCAGAGTGCTGACACAGAAGTCTGTTACGGGAGGAGCTGTGATGTTTATCCTGTCAGGAAAATTAATCCACAAACACTAGAGGTTTATGTCCAAAAAGGAGACAGAGGAGTCTTTTTACTTTATTTGAATAAAGGGAGAGGCCATGGAGCATTCCCCTGGGGTCTCTCAAATTTTTGGAGGGTGCATCCTTTTTATCCTAATTTCCCGTACGCATTTCCCTCTCTCTTTCCCCATTGGCTGAGGTACTTGAGAGGTACAGACTTCCCCGAATGCCTAATACCTAAGACTCCCCTCTAATGTATAATCCCCCTTTTAATTTTTAATTCTTATGGAATTTATGGGTTTTCCCATTGTTTCTTTCACCTCTCAATATCCAATTTCATTTATCAGCAGATCTGCAGTTTGTTTCTAAAGGCAAATATCTTTTTTTTTCCATTAATCAATCAGTGGAATCCTTCCCATTATCTCTCAGTGCTAGTTTTATCTACCAGCAGACCCACAGCCTGTTTGTAAAGACAAATCTGTCATTCCTCTCAATCCCAATTAAAGTGAGTGTCAGCTGGAAAGTGAAACCAGAAAGGGAATAGAGCAATTCGGGCACAAACCAAAACCAGCATGTGATGAGGAATCACTCTGCCTAAAGTGGGGAGAGCCCTGCTGAGAGCCCCCCCGACACCCTCCAGCCGGGGCACAGGTGCTGGGGTGCTCCAGAAGCTCGGGGGGGGTGGTGGATAAACACAGCCCCCTGCTCAGGGCAGGGGAGGGTGCTCTTCTCTGCACTAGCGTCTCTGGGGGACTGTGGCAGGGCCCTGCAAGCCAAGACCTCTCTCTTCTGGCAGAAATAGGCCCGGGAAGTGCAAGGCAAAGCTGCTCTGTGAGAGAAGAAGCACCGCTGGAACGCTCCTCAGGAATCTGGCTGATGCACCCTGACAGGAGCACATCACTTTGCCTTTTCGTCTGCGCTGCGCGCGGGGCTGGAGCGAGGACCCGCGCGTGGCTCGGTGGCCTCGTCAGCGAGCCAAGTGTGTCAGAGCCCCGGCAGCGCCATCGTGATGCGGTGCGGGCACGGCACAGGGGATGAGCTGACGCCTGAGCCCCCGCAGGCCCTGCCTGCCCCCTGCAGCCCTCCCAGTCCCTGCCCAGCAGCGAGAGGACACTGCACGACACCACCAGACACTGCTTTTGCTCTGGTGCTGCAAGATTATGGATCTGGGTTTACTCTCTGGTCCTAAGAAAAAGTCTGAAAGCCTTCCTGAGACAGGCAGTAATTGAGTCAATCAGTGCATGCATCTCCCTCGTTCAGGGCCCAGCAAGACCAGATCTTCTCCTGTTCTCATCTCACTGTATTACCCACCACCACAGCTGAGCCTTTCCAAAGTCCCCTCTGCTCTGGACTTCGATGACATTTCCAATCCCTGATTCTCTTCTTAATCTAGGGCCTTTGAAAAATAATCAAGCCATTTCAGGCTGTTCTTCACTGGCAGATTTAGTGAGTTTGGTGAAATTGTCCTTAGGAGATAAGGCTGAGTATAATAATGCAGCTCCTTTAGTGCTGGCTGACTGAGCAGGCACTGTCTGATCTCTCCGCTGCCATCTCAGATAACCAAGATAAGTCCAGATCATTCCCAGACCTCCTGATTTAGCAAAGGCAGTAAAAGTGGCAAACAATACTTGTGGACTTTGTGGTGCTGGAGGATTTACTCTGGACTCTGCCTGAGGATGGACCTAGCCAGAAGGGCCTAAATCAGGGCTTATTTAATGCAAAGAAATTAAGAATCCATACTCGGTGGATTCAGAGGATGAAATTCTGATTCTTTCCTAGCTCATGGGGAAGGAATGACTCCAGCAAGGCTCCAGTTTCCCCCAGTTGTGTTGTACAGGCAATCCAGGGAGATACTACAGCAGTTACTGGGGTTGGGCAGCAGAGCACAGGAAAGCAGCAGCGGGACAGGAAAACAGTGAAGCAGAAACTCCTGAGCTGGATTTAAATCTTCCACTGTTAGAGCTGTATTTCTCAAGGCAAGCACACAGGTAATTAAGCTACCGGAGGTACAGTCTACCAGCAAACAGACCAAAAAATGGATCTAAATTGCAGGTTCATTTGGAATCACTCCTGCCGTTTACAGGTCATTTCCTCTGATTTCATTGCTTTGCATTGATTTCAGCTGGTCAGCACTTGCTCGGGGCTATAAACTGCTCACTGGCTGCTAGAAACCTCTGCTGGGTCTGGGGGAGGCTGGCAGAACAAGTGATTTGCTCTGGATGGTGAGAAAATGCATTCCTTGGTGTGTGAGGGGAGGCAGGCTTGCAGGTGTTGGGCTACTGGGCTCTGATAAAGCTGCTAATATCATTTATCTATGATGGGTTAGGTCCTCCAGCATCAGAAAGTGGGATAAAGCCCTTGGAGCAGGGCCAGGATGTGCTGGTGTCTGTGTTTTGCCAGCAACCTGTGTAGTCTCATTAGGCTGCATCACATTTGGAGATACCATGATAGGAAAATTGTCTTCCTCCCAAGTGATGTTAAACCTGAAGGCCCGAGTGTGTCTCTGGCCTCTGCAGTGGGAATGGACAACGTGGCTCTGTGAGGCTCTTCCCAGTCAGCAGCAGCTCCTCCCTACTCTCCTATGTGATTCAGGATAGTTAACAAATGTTACTGGAGCTAAAAAGTCAGAGAATGCTCTGTGAGCCCCAGAGCTTCACCTGCAGCAGGAACCTGCCCGAAGTTCCCATCCAGGGATGAGCAGACCTAGAGCCTCAGACCCAGTGGGCTGTTGGGGGCTTACTCTTCTCTTCGTTCCCACCTTCCAGGAGAGGTCTGTCTGAGTACCTGCCCAGTTTTGGTGCCCAGGGCAGAGCCATGCAGTCCCTGCAGCACATCTGGGTGTCTGTGACCCAGCTTGGGTCAGGCAGTACCCCCGCTCTGGGGGAGGAGAAGGCTGAGCATACACTCAGGATGGTGGCATGAAGTCTCCATTCTCAAGGGGCCTTGACAGCACTGGGATATCCATGGAAAGAATTGTGCTGACATCCAAGGGAGTTTTGACAAGTTCTTGGTGTGTTTAAGAGTTGCCCTGGCTTTGTTGAAGCCCCCCTGAGGTTTGCTGCTCTCTTCTTCTTGGCCCTGCCTGCTGTGGGGTGTGTGTACTATGTTGAACCACTTGTTATTTTGATTAATTAAGAGTTTCCCAAGCCATTGGATCCAGACACCAGGGCTTGTGATATCATTAATTTTTGTGCTGTTGATTGTCTTCCAGTGCATGAGGCCATGGTCTGGCTGCAGGATGGTTTGGGTTGGGTTGGGCTCTTTGGCCTCAGGCAAGCCTGAACCCCACCATCCCTAATGGTTTTTTAAATTTTGTCCGTCTGTTTCAGACCAATCATCTGACCCAGCAGAACCATCTCTGCAGTCAGAGGAAATAATGGGCAGATGTAATTAGCAATGTCAGGCCCATCCAGTCAAACAGCAATCGGACGGGTACAGATGGCTCTTGGAAGCATGGTCTGTTCCTCTGGCTTGGGGCCATCTGGTGATCTGGAAGGAGGGAACTGGAGACTGAATTGAGTCTCCCTTAAATAAACTTTTGAGTAAAGATTAATTTATTTCCAGTGCAGTCGACAATATCTGGTTGCTCTAAAGGGAGTCATAAAGAAAAGGATCTCAATATATATTGACTGTCACCTTCAGATTTAGGCACAGCTTCTTTCTGTTTCTAAAACCAGGGGTTTTTTACTCCAAGGAGGGTCCTAATTGGGCTCTATAAATGTAGTGGGATCCCAAAGGAGACCAGTTGGAGTAAACCAGGCTCAGCACCAGTTTGGTAAAGAAGCTGAAATGGCCTGGCAAGCACGAGCTGCTGCCCCTCCCTGGGGTGACATGCTCATGACCACGCAGCGCTGTGCTTCACCCCTGCCCGTGGGCTCTGTGGGCTGGTGTCCGGAGGGGTGTCAGCTGGAGCAGCCTCGGTGGGGGCATGAGGCTCCGTAGGCGCCAACGAGCCTGCTGTGAATCCGGGCTGGAGCAGCGCAGCGGAGCTGGCTCCGTGCTCTCAGCTCGGCACTGCTCGGAGCTGGTACCGAACGCCTCTCTGCCCGGGCTGGCCGTGCCCCGCGGGCGCCTCCCGCAGTGGAGGGAAGAAAGGCAGCGATTCCCGTCGGCGACAGCAGGGACCCCCGGGCTCTGCGAAGTCGGGGGCTCCATCACGGTGGACAGAGATGAGGAGGGGGAGGTGAGGAGGAGCCAGCGGTTGTGCGGAGAGTCCGGCGGGCTCTGCCGGCGTGGGGGACGCTCCCACCGCCTCCCCGCCCCCGGGCGGGACCGGCCTCTCCCCNCTGTCCGCGGTGCTGCAGGGGCGGCCCGGGCACCACAAACCCCCCCGGCCATGGGGGCCCGAGCCGCCAGCCCGGGGGGGGACGGCTACAACGAGGCGCTGCTGCACAAGGTATGGCTGGGGATGGGGAGGGGGCACCGGGAAAGGGACTGCAGAGGGGAGATACGGGGCAGGGCTCCTGCTTGAACTTCCGACAAATTCCGTCCCTCTCCCTTTCTCGCTCCTCGCCTCCCAGTGGGGTCCGTCTGTCACCCCCATCCCGGTGCGGCGGCAGCTCTCTCCCCGTCGTGGGGATGGGCAGCCCGCAGGGGTTGGCCCCGGTCCCAGGCACATCCCAGCTAATGGCGGGCAGGGGGTGGTAGGATTCGGCGTTTTTAGGAAGCCAGGACGGCTGGAATGGGGCCAGTCCCGCGGCACAGCCCGCAGCCGCCCTTCAGCCGCTCCCGCTGTCCTGTACAGGCTCAGGGCGGGTCGGAGGCAGCTGGACCCCGGGGCTCTGCTTGCCAGAAGCAGATTAATGAGCCGGGACTTCCCTGCCATGAAATAGCCGTGTCCCAGAGACGTCCATTCCTGCCCTTCTTGCTTTGAAATCCTCTTTTGCAGTGTTCCTGGGGCTGTGTTTTTTTAACTCCTGGGAATGTGCTTTGTAACTCCAGTTGCACGGAGGGTGGTCAGGGTTGGTGGTGGTCCTGCAAGACGTGGGGCGCTCAAGCTTTGCTGCGGGGACAGCAGCAGCAGGGCTTTTTGCTCTCTGCAGTCAGGCGCTGCCCTGCAACTCCTGGAGTCACGGAAGAGATGCTGATTTATGACAGATCCACCCACCACCCCTTCCTGCTGTCCTCACACTGCTTTCCTGCAGTCCCCAATGACTGTGCAGAGCTGGCATCCTCGGGAAAAGCAGGGATGGGACAGGGAAAGGGCTGGGGTTCTGTGGATCCCTCTTCACAAATCCTAGTCTGTTCTGTATCCTGCTGTACTCAGGGCAAGGTGCCCATCCCTTGATTAGCAGAAAAATATCAATTACTAGCAGATCTCATTTCTGTTGTACATGGAATACGTAGGACATGCCCCCAGGGATGACTTGAGAAACTTTGACTCTTTGCAAAGCCTTAACTCTCTCTCCTCCAGGAATGAGCTGCTGCAGTTAAGGAATGATGTTGGCAGAAATGAGGCCCTGGGCAGAAGACCTGCCCAGGCAAATAACCATTCCATTCATGTTCCCTGCTGTTTCCCTTGGAATTTTTCTGCCTCTCCCTGCTGGGCTGCTTGTCTTGCAGGAACAAGGGTGCTCTCACTCCAGGGATGTGAGGCAGCAAATACCTCACTAGATCTTGTGTCTGAGCAAGCAATCCTATTTCAGATGTGCTGAAAAACCCCAAGAGAGCTTTGAAGTCTGGAGACAAGGATTAAATTATTTCTGGTTAGTGGCTAAACCCAGGCCTGGGGAGGAAACAGGCCAGGAGCAAACCAAAGCAGGAACAGCAGTGGTTTGTTCTGGGCTGTTCCAGAAAAGTTTTGCTTGATACAAAATGATGAATTCTCCTTTCAGGTAGCTTGCCCCATTGCCAAATCATTCTTCCTCCCATGTGATTCCTGGATCCATTTAGATGGAATAAGACCCAAAGGCAGAGGGATGTGTTCCTTGGCTGTGGTTGATCCAAGAAGTTAGCAGGGGGTTGCAAACAGGGAATTCCTGCATGATCTGAGGCAGGTTTTGTTTGATGCACAGCCTTAGAGCTTGTGTCTGCAGGGCTGAGATACAGCCTCTGCCAGGGCAAGGGCCCAACCAGGCTGGCAGAGGGCTCCAAGCTTTCTCTCAAGCCAGTGCAAGGGTCTTGGCCACAGTGAAATAATGCCTGGGCAGGTGGGGACAGCCCTGAACTGTCCCTTTGGCACATAACAGCTTCTAGCAGCATCCAACTCCATCCCTGGAGCACTGCTTGGAACAGGAGGGGAGGCAGCACAATTTTGCATAAAGAGTAGGTTAAGAATAAGTCTCAGAGACTGAGAGACTTGGCCTGAGAGGCCATGAGAGTGGGGTGGTGAGGGGCTGAAAGCAGCCATATCTTCACCCTCAGACCTCTCCCAGTGCCATGTCCCAGCTGAGCTCTGCAGGCAGCTGTGCTGGGAGGCACATACACGTTGGCCACAATTTGTTGTGATAAATCCTGCTCACCTGGGCACAAACCAGTGGGTTTGGGGCTTCAGCAGCTCCCTAAGAGCAACATCAGAGCCCGTGGAGGGCACTTCTCCCTTCCCTGCATCCCCCTGACTGAGGTTTTACCCTGTCAGGCTTTCACTAGCTATATTTAGCTCAGGTCTGGGTTCTGCATGTTAAATCTCGAAAATGAGCTGCAAAGACAACCTCAACCCACATGCACTGTCCCAGATCCCCTCCTGCTTGGCTGGCACCAGAATTGTAGCCATCGCCTCCCTGCGCTGCCTTGACAGCCGTGCAAAACCTCTCTTCCCTCAGTAGGTTAGACCAAAATATCTCTTTTGCTTGCTGGCTGCTAGCATGAGTATGGGAAATTTAAATTGTTTTGCCTCGTCCCTGTAGCCCATGCCAAGCCAGAACTGATTTTGAGTGGAAGTGACCCGTCTATGTCTGAATTAGTCCCAAAACTCACTCAAGGCATTGGGAGGAATATTTCTTCTTTCCCTAAGGAAGAGCAGGCAGACAAGACTTTTCAGGAGGGTGTAACAAGCTGTACCCACTTTTCTGTGGGGCTGTGGGGTGGTGGAGTAGGCAGGTTACTGCTGCTCACCCAGTGGAAATAATTTCCTGGAAAGAAGGATTGCTTTGATTGTGCTGGGGCTCAGGAGTGGTGATGTGGGACTGTCACCAAGTGAGTCTCCAGATCTCAGGAAGTTTTCCCTCTGTGCCTTGCCCAGTGGCAAAGCACTGCTCCACCTGCACACCACCAGGCAGAGAGGAATGACAACACCAAAAGGAATCTTGCAACATTTTACTAAAGTTTCCCATGCAAAAAAAAATACCTGGGAAAACCTGGGGGGCTGAGAAGGTGCGGGGCAGGTCAGTCTGTGGCTGAATATGGGAGAAGAGTCAGGACAGCTATGGAATTTTGTCACTGGGAGATTTTTTGCAATCATGACTCAGTGATGTCCAGCCTGAGGTTTCAAGGGCTAACTAGCCACATCTTCCCCACAGTGGGGTTTTTGTTTTTGTTTTATGTTTGTTTGGTAACCAGGATGGCCACAGTGATTTCCACTGTGCTGTCCCTCCATAAAGCCCATGAGCTTTCCCTAAACTCATTAGGAATATCTCTTGGCTGATCCAGGCCAACTTCTACTATTATTATTAAGTCATGAAGCAATTCATGAGTTGTCTCTATTATGAATCCCATTTAAATTATTAATAGAGGAATCTGCCTTTTATACATGTTCTCTGTAAACCCTGGGCTCTGGAGGCTTTCTGGTGCTCATTCCAACCAGCTCTTCTCCCTCCATAATTAATGCTGTTCTCTGCATTAACTGCTCCCAAAGACAGCACTGCACCCAGTCTAGTTGCACATCCCAGCACCAGTATTCTACCAGGAAATAGGTGTAACACCAAAAAATACAGCACTGAGGTGCAGGAGCCCCATGGTAATGAATTCTTGGAGAGTTTTCATATCCAGCTGCTCCTGAGCCTATCCTTCTCTCTGCACAGGAAAGGGTTCTGGGCCCTAGGGAAAAGCCAAGGGGGGTTTGGGCAGGGAAATTTCCCTCAGGAAAGGGGTGACCCAGATCCTCTGGCCCAGAGACTTCTGCCTCCCTACATTCGTCCAGATCCCATGAAGGCTCCCACCTCACAAGGCTGCTCTGAATGTACAAGTGACCTGCAAACAGCCCAGCCAGGAAGGAGGGAGAAATCCCTGGCTGTGGATGTGGGCACAGGTTGCTGCCTCTCAGCATACAGGTCTATGCCGCAGCCTGCATCTGGCAGAGGAGCAGGGCTCCCTCCTACCAACCACTGTGCTCAGCAGGTCAGGCTTTTCTCAGAGGAGGTTTGGTGTTTGGGATGTTTTTTCTGATGGAAAGTGCTGATTCACTGAGGTAAGCATTCACTGAAGTGTATCAGCGTGAACAGTCTCCAGGAAGGTTGTGGGGTGGTGCTTTATGCTAGGCAGGATGCTGATTTCCTTCCACTCCACATCCCCCGCGTTGTCTGTGGTCCTCAAGCTGCTTGGCTTTTGATTTCAGCCCACTTCTGTGGGATCTGTGGGGTGCAGGAACCGTGGTGCCAGGTGCTGTGGATCCCACATCGCCTCCCAGGGCATGGAATCAGGCCTTGATCTCCTGGGGCTATTCAGGCATTTGATTAAACACATTCCTTCACACTCATCCTGTGTTTCACAAGGGCAAGTGCAGTGCCTGAAGTGGTGCCAGGGTTGGTCACACCCCAGGACACTTTGGGACAGGAGGCAGATGGGACCAGATGTGCACAGAGGCTCCCCTGGATATTGGGGAGGTACCTGAAGCACTTTCAGGGTGGAGACAAAGAACTGAGGGTTCACAGGATGGAGCAAGGCTGCTGGAGTTGCACAAACACAAATCAAACAAGGGGCAAACAGATGCAGCCAAGTGCAGCAGAGATGGATGCAGAGAGTGGGGAGGTTTAGCTCCAGCATCTCACTGGCTCATTGCTGCAGCCTCAGGGGTGACAGGGGACCAGTAACAGAGGGGACACTCAGTGTTTGCCAGAATTACAGCTTCAGGAACATCCTGAAATACAAAGCCAAAACCACTTCTAAGCAAGAAGCCGGGTAGCAGAGTGTTCATTTTAACTTGTGTCCTGCAAAAGGGTTGTAAGCACCTGGGTTTCCTGAAAGGATGGGAATGTTTGCACTGGTGGCTTTGCAAACAAAACCCAAATACCAGCAGATGGGAGGGAGGAGTCCTCTTTGCACTGCAGGTCTCTCTTAGGTCAGGGATTTTGAGGGACATGGGCAGGAGCAGAAGGGAAGATGAGCTCCCCAAGGATGCGGTGTGGGTACCAGGGCCGTGGGCTGGCAGTGTGGGAGCTGCACAAGAGGTGACAGCTCTGACACCCGCACTGCTCCCTTGTCCCTTCCGCTCAGGGATGGGAGTGGTCTGGGGCTTCCCATGGAGGCTGGAGAGGCAGAGGGACTCCATGACTTCAAACCCAGTACTTTGCAGGAGGGAGTGCTGTGGGTCCACGACATTAAGGCAGCACAAAAATAGCCCAGTGACCGGCAAGGCTGCATGGCTGTAGTAGCAGCTGTGTGCAGCAGCTGCAGGAGATGCTCCCTTTACTAAACAATTTTGGACTTAATCCAGTGACTCCAAAGTCCTCCCAAAGAGGTTTTCCAAGAGGGCTGTGTGAGCCAAGGCTGCTTCTGCCCAGCAGCTACCCAGGCTGGGGCAGGAGCATCTCTCCTGCTCATTCTCCATGACAGGCTGTGCTTTACTTTCCCTTCCATCTCTCCTCTCTTGGACAGAGCACAGTGGGGCTCAGGCATGAAACCTCATCCCAGAGCACATTTCATTAATTACAGAGATGGACAAAGTGATGAAAATTCTTTTCTGGGCAAATGGCAGAACTAAAAGTGAAAGATCCAGGGGCTGGGCAGGTCCTTCTTGATCCTGCTGCATTTGCTGCCACATCCCCGCAGCACCCCTACCCAAATATCTGCCCCCAGCTGCACACTGTGCCTGCAGCTTCCCCATCCCCTGCACTGATGCCTCTTTATTTGGTCCTTGCAGACAATCCTGGTTGGAGACAGTGGCGTGGGGAAGACATCTCTGCTGGTCCAGTTTGACCAGGGCAAGTTCATTCCTGGCTCCTTCTCTGCCACCGTGGGCATTGGGTTTACGGTAAGAGCCCAGTTCCTGGTCCCTGGGCTGTGCACTCACCCTTGGGGAGCAGCTTTATATGGGGAATCAGAATCTATGAATCTGTGATAAGCACAAAGAATTGGATACTTTGCTTTGGTACTGCTGGATGAAGGGTCTGGTTTGGCTGTGTTCTTCTTGGCATGTTCTTCTTTTGGGCTCCTGGGAGAGAAGAAGGATAGGTAAAGCTCTGTTTTCCAAAACCCTTGATGTGGCTGTGTCTGATTGCAGCCTTTGCTTCACACTCAGAAAGCTGCCTTTGGAGCAGCCCTGCTCTGCCAGAGAGATGCCAGCCTGTGTCCTGCCTGTGTCCAGCCTGGGGCCCTGGCAAAAAGTCAAGCAGATGGTGACAGTGCCTAGGAAAAGCACTCGGCTGCCATCCAGAGCTATTTTGCAGAGCTGCTGTGGGGTCTCAAGCAGCTCCAATGTGTGTGTCCCCTCTCCTGGAGGAGCTCAGGACAGGGACAGTGCTCAGGACCTTACTCCAGAGAGCCTGTCATCCCTTCAGCACCATGACAAGGCTGGAACTCAGCAAGGGCTGGTACCCATGGGGATGCGATTACCCACAGAAATTTTCTTTTTAGTCCAGGCCAAGGAAGTGGGGAAATGTGGCACCAGTGGAAGCTGTCTGGGGCCCAGCAGCCAAGGGTGCCCCTGCCGAGCCCTGGGCAGGCAGAGGAAGCTCAGCCACACCACTGATCTGCGCCAGTTGGCTGCCTCGTTTCTCCCACAGCAAATGCCAATGTGTGGAAGTGATGCTCAGCCAGGCGTTTTTCCTGCCCAGGCAACTCCATGAGCTCCAGCATGGTTTGCCATATCCCTCCAGGCCCCTCCCCACCTTGCTGCAGGGAAGCTTAGCCACTTTCAGGAGCTCTGAGTGCCTCCAGCCTCCAGCTCTGGGCACTTTCGTGTCCAAGGAGCATATATAAACTATAAATCCCCCGTCTGGGTCTGAGCGCCGTTACAGGACTGGAAATACAGGTTCTATTTCCCGGGGCGCAGAGGAAGGCTTGACTGGTGCAGGAGCCAACAGCCCCAGGAGGAACGGAGCTGGATGCCATTCCAGAGGGCATCTCTGCCACTGGACCTCCTGTGGCTACGCCTGGCCTTCACCTGAAGGGCAGCAAGGGGCACAGCTCTGCACTGGAGCCCTGCACCCCTCAATCCCAGTGGTGTGAGCGGGGATGGGAGTTGCCCTGAGATTAGCCCTGATGTGGGAGACATGGGATATTCCAGGGAAAATAGATCGGGGAGGGCTCAAGTCTCCTGTACATGCAGTGACGCCTGTAAGGCTATAGACCTTGGGCAGCTGTAGTGCAGGGACTTGGGTGGGGTTTTACGGGGTGAGGTTTTGGGTAATACAACATGCCTCTCCAGGGATTTCTCCCACATCCCCTTGCTTGGGCTTTTCCCAAATGAAGGGCAGTATGAGCTGGGCTCCAGAGGCTGGTGTAGGACACAGGGGGCTGCGAGCAGAAAGGGGAGCGGGAGGCCTGGCAGCCATCCTGGATGAGACGCAGGCGCCGCTGAACCGACTCGGCACAGCTCGAGGCTTCCGGCTAACAGCTCCCGCTCCGCTTCCCTCCCGGCTTCCCTGCGCCACGGGGCTCACGCGGGGCGCAGCTCAGCACTGGGGCTGCAGCAGATGGGGCAAACCCCCACCCTGGGGTGGGCTGGTGGGGCGGGAGTGGGAGCTGCCAACCCCACCGTCCCGGTGTGGCAGGGTGGGATTTGGCAGCACCGGGGTCTCCATCCCCACATTCTGTGAGGGACGGGGTGACTGTTCATTTGTGGGGTGAGCAGTTCCTCCTCTCCCCACCCATGTGTCCGGAGGGATGTGCCGGGGCTCTGCCCGCCGTCCAGTGCAGCCGAGCCCCTGGCAAACCCAGGCACTGCGGGGTCCCCGTCGTGGGGGTGCAGTGGGGCAGGTTTCAGCTCTTCAGCCTCATCTTCCTCATCCCGTGCCCGGGCTGGGCAGGGAGGCGGCAGCCCGTCCCAGGTGGGCAGGGACGAGCCGGGCTGCTCAGTGCACCCACCTGGCCGGGAGGTGAATGCGGGGCCCAGCTCAGCTCGGGCCACAAGGGTTTGTCCTGTTTGCTTTCCGCTGCCCTGTGGATGGGTCTTGGCGTGGCTATCGGGCACACAGCTGCAGAGATCCTGCAGCCCTTGCTCTCTCAAACTGACCCTCAAACACCACTGCACAGTCCTGCAAGGAGCTCGCTCACGTCCTAGGCTATGTGCTCACTCAGGCTTGCCTCAGAGTGGAGCACTGCCGGTGTTCAACATCGACTCTTGTAGTGTACAGGCTTCACAGGGGCTGTTCTCTCCTAGCACATAGCTTTATGTTGATTCAAAACATCTCTCTTCAGGGCTTGTTAGACCCAAACAGCCTGGCAAACCAGGGATTAAAGGATTTTACAACAGGCAAAGAGCTGCCTGCACACCTCTCCCATGGATGCTCTCCCAAGACTTGGTCTAATGTCAACCTGTAGCCTCTAGGACACTGGCTATCCAATTTTCTCCTCTACAATTACCCTCTCCTTTTGGGACTGCCTACTTATAAATCTTCCTTTGGTTTCAACAGATCTCGGTGTTCCACAATCGCTGTCCATGTCTGGGATGAAGTAGCTCACATAAATTCTAACAGGACCCGCCCCCAAAAGAAAAAATGATAAATAAATGCTGGTCACATACATTTCACTGCTCAACACCTCAAACCAGAAACGTTATAGTGCTCAGCGAAGCATGTGATGAGAAAACTTGTCCCAGCAACTCCTGGCACTCTGCAAGCAAGCTGCTCTGGGTTGCAGCAACTCACTCAGCTCCCCTGAGGCAGTTTTTCAGCACACTCTTTTCCCGTTGCAAATCTCTTAAGAAATGCAACCAGGAATACAGAGAGTGCTCCCTATTTATGGTACACCAGGGCTGTGGGGTCTTGCTCTTTGCTGGTAAAGGGAAAAATGTTAACAGGTACACCCAGGAGTTGACCTCCCAGGAGCCTTTGGAGATCAGCATTCCAGGCCAGAAAGCAGGCACTGCAGGACTGAGGTCAGCTGCAGGGCACTCTCTGTAGGGCTTCATACCTGTGTGGGCAAGTCCAGCTGTCACACCTCTTCTAAAAATTCCTTAGATATATTACAGAGCCTTTTTATCCCTTCAGAACTTATTTCAGGGTAACAATATATTTGGGTTAAATTAGGGATGCTTTGGTCAAGCTAGATTAGAACTGCATTCAATTCAAGTTAGCTTGAAAATTTGGAAAGCTTGCAAGTTATTTTGGTTTTATTGTGAAAGAAAAAGCTGTGCAATCATATCACACAAGCCCTATATTCTATAATACCCACTGTCCTATCTGCAAACTGCAGGGAGAGCAGTGAACCTATGAAGCACAACAGGGGTGGCCTGTTGTTAATCCTTTCCATTTCTACTGCTGTCTTAGTGAGAAATAGATGAGACATTTATTGCCATGAAGTATTGAGGAGCAGAGGCTTGAAAAGATGGGGATTTAGATTGTACCTTTATGCTGCTTTCATGTTTTGTAGCAGAATGAAATTGATAGTGTTAAATGTTGCTTTGTTGGTGTTGGGACTTTTTGATTTTTTTTTCTTTTTAAAGATAGAAATCAAAGAGGGGTTAGAAAATAACAGTGCTTCTGCTTCTTTCATGCCTTGGAAAATATTTCTTTATTTTAAGAATTTTGGTCCTAATTTTGTGACTAGCCTGTTGAATCAGTAATCTAGAAGATGGACTCCAACCCAAAACACAAGAGTCTCTCTTCCCCACTGTACTTCCAGAAAGAGTGTTTTGTTTGGGGTTGATCCCTTCTTCTCTTCCACCTCAAACAAAAGCTTTTTAATTGTGGGTGTGAGGTTGTTTTTATGGTTTTGGCTCATCTAGTACCATAATTAAAAATCAGACAATTGTTTGAAACCTAAAGCACATCAATTATCTAAGTTCCACTATTGTCAAGAAAAAAAAAAAAAAAAAAGAAAACGTGTTTTGTTTGCCAGAATGTATAAATAGTGAAAGGTTTTGGTAGTTGATATGTTGGCTTTGTGGACTTGTCACCCAGCACCCCTTTCTACACAGAACTGTAAATAAATCCCTCAAGTCTGTGCATGAGTTGGCCTCTTGCACACTGGGTGAGAGAACCATTTTTGGGACAACACCCTTGGGGAGAGGTGGTGCTGCAGTCCTGGCCAGGATCACAACACTTGTGGTTGTTCAGAGGGCAGAAGATAATAAGTGAAATTCTGCTTTTCCTTCTGACCCCATTTGCTGAAAAAAAAAAATCATCCTCCTCAGCCTTGTGGGAAAAATAGCTTCTCATCCTGCTAAAATGATCACTGGGCAAAGTTCACCACATTTTACTGTCTCTCTTTAAAATTGACTGACAGGCTGAAAGTTGCTAGGATGTCTTGAGCAGCCTCTTTATGCAGATAAGATAACAAAGATTATGGCATACAAAAGAGGGACTGTATGAGGGAAATGTCATTGCTTAAATCCAAAACAGAAACCAGTCTTTTGACTACATGAAATAATGGATATTTTTTTGCCATCTTCTCCCCCCCAAAAAAAGAAGTCATTAAACACTGCCTTATTCAGGGTCAATTCCCTCACCAGCCTTCCACTTGGCCATAACTTCCTCTTGCCAAGAGTACTCTTAGCATCTGAAAAGGAAAGCATAGCAAAAGCACATCTGGCACTTTAATTGCCCCAAACCCTCAGTTCCACCACTCTCACTCTGTTTGACAAAGGATGAATGCACTAGAGCATCTAGTGAAAGATCCTGGAAAGAAGAGAACTGCCTCAGAGCTTCTGGAACAGATAATTTTGCCACCTTTGCTGTCTCTTCTGATTTTTTCATTGCATTGAGAGCAAGCACCAAACTCCTGAACTACTCCTTGCCCATCTTCACAAGACATTGAGCATCATCCCAAGGTCAGTGCAGGTAGGGACTGTGAATGTGTACAGTAAGGGTAGAGCCCTTTATGCTGGCTGCCTACATCCTGAGTCTAGAAAGAGCTCTCACTTGCTGTCATCCCACACCACAGATGAAGATCTTCTCAAAAGCAAAAAGGAATACAAATTGTGGATGCCCATTACAGCAAAAATAATGCAAACTCATAAGGCTTTAAATGGAAAGAAATGTGGTAGTTTTTTTTACTCTGGTATTAGGATTCAGTTGAGACCTAGCACACTTGAAATGACACTCAGGTTTTTCCTAGTTCAACTATCACATATCACATTTGGAAGCATCCTGCTTTTGTGGTTACTTTTTGCATGCAAACATTTTCTGGTTTTGACCCAGGTCTCATCTTTACATTGAAAAGGTTCTGTGGAACTCTCTGTCAAGTCATAAGTTTGAGCAGTCAGGTGAAATAGCCACAACAGTGCTGCTGAGCACTCCCTTTTCTTGCCCCCTCTCCAAAGAGATCCATCTCAGTTCAACATCACTGGTGCTGGGAATATAGTCCTGTGGAGCAAAAGCTCACCAGGAGGGCCTGAGGATCATCCCTGCCTCAAGCATGTCTAGGCCTGGAAATAAACCCTTACAGCTCCCTTTGCACTTCCCCCCGCTGTCATTTTGGTGTCTTTTCATTTCTTTTCCCAGTTGCTCTTCTCAGCACTGCATTTCAGTTTTCTGTTGGGTGCAGACATCTGGTGGAGGAGCTGGTGATGGCAGCTGAACAAGGGAAGCCAAACAAGGGATGGGTGCAGGGTCTTTTTTTCTTATGCTTTGGCCTAGTGATAGGAAAAACAAATTCTGCTATTCAGCAGGGATTTGTTTCCAGTTTTGTTCCCCCTTCTCCCTTGCCCCTCATTTTCTCCCCTCATCGAGCCTCGGGACCTGCTGCACCTGGGTGTTTAGAAGAGAGGGCAGACTGTGCCCAACAGATTGGAAGTCACTTCTGCAATGCAAATGTGCTCGGAGCTGGAAAGGAGGCTCTTCCAGCAGCACAGGTGACACCTCCCCAAGCAATATCTGGTACAGAGATGCTCCACAGTGCAAAGAATGGCTTCAGCCAGTCCTGCCAGCTGCAGATAACTGCACCTCACTCCTCCCTGAGACAGCCAGGAGCAGCTGTCAGCAGGAACATTTCCAGACAACATGTGTGGTCCTTCCTGGACCACCTCCATCTGCCTGCGGTCTCCAGCCTCCCTTCTTGGATACATTTTGTGTATGCTTTGGGGGAAAGAGTTACAAATGAATTTGTTTTAGTACGTGTGAAGAACTGCTTATGCAAGACACAGATCCTTCGGTGTATCATGTATCATCTGGAAGGGTATTCAAGCTCTCCCACTGAGGTACTGTGCAGGCAGGACACGTATGGAGAGTATTCTATAAATTGAAAGAAATATGTAGGGTCAAGGACTACCCCATACTGCATCTGCTAAAAGTGAGATCAACCCTAATTTTACCTTCCCTAGGAAGCACAGCAACGAGTGAGATCACTTCACCTGAGAGGAGATGAACAAAATGCTGGAGGTGCCTGGATCTTTCTGGTGTCGTAAACTATGTGTGCCACACCCTGGCTGGTAAGTGTGACACCAGGTGAACCTCAGTATACAAAGCTCTTTTGCCCAAAGAGCCCAAGGCAAATGTAACTTGACACAAAAGACTGATCTCGAGAATGAGCAGATACTCCCTGCCTCTGGCTCTGGTCTGTCTCTGTCTCTGTTCAGTGTTTCTTCAAAACCTAATGTGTTTCCAAGACAAGTCATTTCCTCAACCTCAGACAATTATTTTCATCCCATTTTGTTTTCAGATATTTGTAGCTGGAAAGGCAGGAGCTAACCTGTTGTCATGAGCTGGTTTCCATCATAACATTTGCTCAACAATCAAGTAAATTCCAAATGGTAAACTAGATGACTTGTCTGCTTACAGGAGGTTGTGGAAGCAATGTGATATCAAACTGATAAATGAATGGACTGAGAAAATCAGGAAGAATGTGATTGAAACCAACACAGTGAGAGACAGCACTTAGAACTGATGTTTTTGCATTTGACCAATGACAAGGCTGGGAGAAAAGGGAGAGAGGGAGAATAAATTTATCCAAAACCATTTCAATATGCTCGTTGGGTTCATTCCCCAAGTACTTCAACATTTGTTTCCAAAAATTAAACATGGCAGGCTAATGGCAGGCTTGCTGCTTTTTTCTTTACAAAAACCTAGAGCTCTTTTTGGGGTTTGCTCCTCTTCTGCAATTACAGGGAAAAAAAAAAAGGAATTACAAGAGAAAATTTATGTTGAAAAATATACCACGTACAGCCAATCCCAAGAGAAACATTTCAATGAGTGCAATTTTGACTCAGTAAAATAACTGGGGGAAAACCCTGATCATACTCTTTCTGCTTTTTTTTTTTTTTCTTTTTTCCATTTTGCATTTTACTTTGACCACATCTCAAAATATCTGAACACTTTTCAGTAGGGCATTAAGCAAGATAGTATCTGTGCTGAATCTAATTTCCTTTACTCCAAAGAAGCCAGCTTTCCAGGTGGTTCAAAACAGGATGCAGTGCCCTACCTGGATTGCTGCTTGCCTTTAGCATTATTCCCGTTAAAAGGTAACTATTCCAAGGAAAAAGCTCAGAGAAATGAGATTGTGTAGGAAATATGCCCCGGTAAAATTCATTATGATGCTTAATTCTCCTTGGCTTCACACCCCATTAAGGCAGAAGCTGAAGAGTACGCAGAAAAATCAGTTGCTGGCTGCTGGCTATGGTAATAATCTAAACCCATTTCTTCTTGGGACCCTTCACTCTCATTTCCTCATCCCGTCCCGCTGGTGTCTCCGGATTTGTTTCATCTCTATCACAAGAGGGCACCCTGCGTCAGACTAAAGTTTCCCATCCACACCGGGAAAAGCCAAAAGCTGAAACCGGGAAAGTCCATGGACTGAGATGGGCTTAGGGGGAGAGGGGCACTGCAGGGAGAGCCACCTGGGAGCTGCCAGCTGCACCTGCAGTGCCAGTGTCCCCTCCTCGGGTGGGAGGGATAAACACTCACCCTCCTCTCCTCCCACTAGGAAAAGGACCCCTGCAATTTTTAAAACTGAATTCAAAAGCAGCAGACTACAAATAAGAGATTTAAACAAAACAGCCACGTAACACTTGACTGAAAACACTCTCTCAGTCATGCTGGAGGTAACTGAAGGGTCTTCTTCCCTTCTTTTTGCTGAAAATCAGCTAAATACTGGTACACCAACTGATAGTCTTCACAAGATGTTGTGTGACTGACTTCCCAAGGCAGTTAATAAAAAGAGTTTTATTCTTTGAGAAGAAAAGCAGCATTTAAATAATCCAATCAAGTCAGCTACTATTACATGAAATGAAATTTCTGTAGACAGATGTGTGGACTTAAATAAATTCCCAACTCACTTCTAAACGTGTTTCTTAAGTATAACAAGCACTTGACAGCACATCAACAAAAGTTGTACTGTGTCCTAAAAATCTGTATTAGGCAAGCAACCATCTGGGATGAAACCAAATTTGATTTTGTACAAGGAAAAGAAAACTCTATCTGTTAAAAACAAACACTGAGATGCACTGTTCTCACTTACCTGCTTCTTGAAACTTAATCTAGTAATGGCCTGCCCTGTGAATATTTCTCCAGCATATATTTTCATTAATCTTTTGTGAAAAACAGCTCAACATGTATTGCAGTTTTAAGTTTCCACTAAACCTGTTGAAAGAGAGATTCACAGATCAGGTCTCCTTAATGCTCACCCCTCCAAATTCAGGTTGGATCTTCAAATGAGACCTGTTCTCTGAGAGGTTGCCAGAGTATCTAATGCTGTAAGTACTTTTCTATGGGGGGCAAACAGCCTCTGAACACTAATTCTGCTGGTTATCAAACTGAGTCCCACCCGGATCAAGGAGCATCACCTGCTACTTCCTCGTGGCCTGATCCTGAACTGCCCAACAGAAAGAAGTACCAAAGGAGTTGTATGTTTGCTCAAACAGAAATTAAGGAGAAACATCAGAGTAGATTGGTACCTTAGCAACAGCAGTAGAAAGAAATATGTTGTATGTCACCCAATATTTGTTTTTTCTCATGTTTCACATGCAATTTTTCCTAAAATTTCCTACTAATTGCTCAAATTTTACACAAACTTCTGCTGTCATACTACTAGGTTATTCTTGTTGACACTGGATGTTATTAGAAGATACAGCACACCTCTGACTCCCCTTACAAGAGAGTTACTATGGTTTTTCTGAGTGGAGCTTCTTAGGCAGCAAACCTGAAATTCAACATCTGCATGTCAAACAAACTACTGTAACTTAAAACTTCAATTGCTTGCACTTCTTCCTATCCAATGCTGCTGGCCACAATTATGTGACATGCCTCAGGAAAGGGGTGCCAATTCATTTCTTACCAGATTCTCTTTTTTATTACTCCACAGATCCTCTTCTAACTTTTTTAATGGAAAAGCAAAATTCAACTCTCTGAGCAGTCTGGAGAAGAAAAGGACAAGGGAAAGCCTAACTCATTCTGAAATAACTTTCTCCCAGCCCCAATTATTTCTGACTTCCTACATACAATTTTCTCCCAAGAAAAACTAATTTAAAAAGCAGTGAAGCATTCCATATTTAAATGCTACTGTGTTGTCAGACAATAAAGACTGGTTAATGCCAGGAAAGTTATTTAATCTTTTGACCACTAGGCCAGACTTGGGACCCTGCAGAAGATCCTGCTCTAACACCAACAGATATTTCACTTGGTTTGTTGTTGCCTGGAATACACTGGCTCCAGATGCTGCTTTCCCATGCAGTCCACCTAAAAACCACTTCCCCTTCCAAGGGGGCTGGGCTGCACAAGACAGGGGAGAAAAGCACTAAAAGAAAGCAGATAATCTGGCCCCACAGAATCACTGGTGCTCAGACTTTTTTGGTTATATAAATAATTGATGAAAAACAGCTGCTTTATTCACATTATCTTTTGCATTCTTCCTGAAAAGTAATCTCCATGAAAGCAGGACACTGTATTTATTTGGCTCATAGTGAGACCTCCTTTTGAGTCACACTGTAGCTAAAACTTTCTAAGAAAGGAGGAAGAAAAAAACCATATTCCATGAGAGCTTTATGTCAGTGTAATGACAATGAAGTGTCAGTGGGTATCAAATGATGCCCTTCCTGGCACCAAACTCTCACTTCTAAGCTCATTCAACTTGAGCAGTTCTTTGAGTGTGAAGTATCACCTTAGCACATGCCTTCCCCACATGAAGGAAAAATCTGCTATTAAGATTAGGAGCTGAGAGAAAAAGCAGATATTGGTGCACTACAAAAGGATTATTCCTCTTTTCCAGCAACAATACTGCAGGAAGCCCACAAAGGAGCATACTACACACAACTGGTAAGGAAAGCCTCCCGAAACAACAGGGAATATTCCCTAGAGTAACAGAAGTCTTGGAAAATGAATGACATTTTAGGCCTACTAGCCTATTTGCCTACTTTAGTGCTAGGTCCTGTTTCAGCTCTGTCAAGAACAGTCTGGAAAGGCTGACAAAAAAACACCACCACTGCAAAATACCCACGTGGATGCAAAGGTTCTTACTTGTCCTTTCAGACATAACAGCTGTAAATAGGCTCTTGTACACTTTTGCATTAATCTGACTGTTCATGATGATGCTATGGAGATATTCACAAATAGGAGGACAGGGAAATAGCTGGATGGTAAGGACAGGTATTGTTCTTGTGGGCTTAGCCAGACATCTACAGGCTCTTTTGAACAGGTTGGTTCACGTGGGTCTGTAAGAGGCAGAGGTTTTGTCTCCGTACCACGAGAAGAAAGTGCACCACAAAGAAATAAGTCATGTTTGAGCCATTTGTACAGGAGACATTGGTGTTGCCTCGGCCTCCTTTACACACTGAGCATCTGTCAGCACTGAGCTGGGATTTTCAGTGCTGCCTGAACACTCAGCCTGCAGAGTTAATGAGTTCTCGTAACTCCTCATTTCGGAGAGACTGTGATGTTTCCTTTGGGAGCTGCTCGACCGTGGAAGAATCAGTCCTTTTCTCTTCCATTTGCTATGGACAGGTGTGAATGGCTGTTTCCAAGCCACTGGTTCAGCAGCCTGACAGGAGCCCAGGACATTCAGAATTAAAGCCCAGCACGGTGGCTGCACCAAGTAATTTTTGCAAAGGAGCAGAGGGCACAGAGCATGGTAGGGCTCTAACATCAAACACTGAATTAAATAATGGCTGAAGGAGCAGCTCTGGCTTGACAGAAGTTAGGGATTTGCATTCCCCTTTCAAGCACCAGGCATAAGCCTCAATGACAGGGGAAGGATGTGGAGGGAGGATGGGAAAGACCTCACCTGATGAAAGCTGGGAGGCAAGTCTGTGCACAGCAGAAACAGTTTTCTCCTTTCCAAGGGCTGGCCTCTTCTTCTTCACCCCAGCTCATGAAATGGGAAAGGAGGAGAGGAAACCTCCTCTGTCAGGGCTCCAGGCCCTGGTGCTGGTCCTTGTGGAATATGTAAGTCAGTGACTTCCAGCCCCTTGTACCAGCAAACAGGCTGTAGTTAAGGACAGCACACCTATTAATGAAGGCTGCTTCAGCATGTTACTACAGAATTCAAAATTAAAATATTGCCTGAAAAGGCAGGGATAGAATATAAAAACCACCTTATCTGAAAACTCAAGAGATGCAGTGCAACAAATAAATATATTTATTCTTACATTTTTTTTTTTTTTTAATAACAGTAGCAGAATAATTGCAAATAGGTAATAGGTTTTTTGTTTTTAGCAAGTTTGTACTTTGCTTATTGACTTTTGCATCCAGGGTGATCTACAGCTACAGCTTTGTTTTGTATTTTTTTTTAAATCAGGTTCCTCCTAGGATAGATAGAGTGACTAAGTATTCAGAGCAACTAAAAACTTATTAGGTGTGTAACACAGTGAGCTACTTCACAATCATAAACATAATCCCTAAAGCAAACACAGAGGAAGACTGTTTTGTTCATAGCTGGAGTTCAGAAGAAGCCTCTTTTTTTCTTTTTGGCATCTTGCTATTTCAGTCAAAGTGGATTGAGTTCTACACTGTTACTTTAAAAAAAAATAGCAGGTATAAAAAATTACTAAATAAAAACATACTCTCATATTTTAACACAGTTTGTATGCCAGTTTCTCAAAAGACTATTCTAGAAAAGTCAGCTTGTTCAACCTAATATAAGAAGAAGGTCGAGTATGGAAAATTAAGAGTAACAAAACTGCACAGTAAAAGTAAGAATGTCTGTAGCATGTAGTGGTTAGTTGTAAACAAGTGAACAAAAGAAAAAGCCTCCCTAGAAGCTGTAGAGCTACACAGCTACTATTTTTTTTATAGCAGGTGTATTTTCAACCACAGCCTTGCTTTTTATTACTTTATATTTTTAAAATAACTTAGAATAATAATGAGTTTGCCTGCCAGCAGCCAACTCAAAGACACATTGCAAAAAGAAAAAAAAACCCAGCCACCATTACAGTGGTAGGGAGCCAGTCTGTTGTGTCCAGTCCTTTCCCTTCTTAGCAACCCCGAACTTGTGGGAAATATTCAGCTTATTAGGAATGGGAGCTCTTCAATGCAGACTTGAAGGTTTCACTGAAAGGAATGGTGAATATTCCCCCTCCGTAGTCTCCTGTGAGTCCTTGTAGCAGCTCTGCAGAGTCCTTGCAGCAGCAAGCTGCAGCAAAAGGAAAGGAAAGAATATTCCATCCAGGTGTGAAATGATTCATAGGCAGCATCTGAGATCCTCAGATGATTCTCAATCAATACTTCAGCCTGAATCCCAGCTGAGTGGGCTGTGATTTCATCCCATCTGTCAGATGGGAGAAGCTGCCTGTTTGTTCTTGAATTAACTTCTTTCATCTTTGCTGCCGCGGAACCGCAACTGACTGCGCATCTTTCATAGTTTTGAGTGCCCCTCAGAAAAAGGAACTCAGCCGTGCCCCCTGGCAGCAGCAGACATGGTGTGCCCTAGACTCTGCCCAGAAGCGCTGACCTGAAAGGCAGAGGGAGATGCAAATGGGTAAGGACAATCATTAGAATGATGTAAATCTTCTCAGACAGAGTGGCTACGGTAAGGAAGCTGTGAAACTGAGATTCGTGTTACTACAGATTTTCATCTTGTCACCCTGTGCACTGCAGAGTGCCTGTGCCCTAATGCAACTCTGTCTGTTTTCTCCTCAAAATGAGTGGAATCAATCAGATGGAATTGCCACACCCCCCTGCCTTAATATATCCTTCCACAATTAGTAACATCAAAGAGTTGATGAGGCTGCATTCCAGCAGCAGTAGAAGAAAAGCCAAAATATGATTTTGCTGAATCTTTTTCCCCAGAGTGAACTCTAAGTTGTTAACTGGTTTCATCAATGCATTTGCCCCAGAGTGATCTTCATGCAAACATCAGCCCTGTCTGAAAGGCTGGTGCAGAAAGGGATGCAGTAGCTGTGAAAACATCTGTGAGGAATCCAGAGTGCTCTGCATAGTACTCGTGAGGAAGTGGGGATTTCTTGGGAGTTTAGAAAGTATTTTCTTCCTTCACTGAGTAACACAAGAAATTAAAATACAAAATTACTTATTCTAATTCCCATTTCCTAAGGGAAAGAAGGACCAAGAGGGTTTTAAGGTAATGACTGATCTATTTTTTCCAAGAGTCCCAGATTGGAGGGGGGATTTACAACCATGCTGTGCCCCATCTGTTGAAACATGTAACATGCCATTTGGTTTTAACTGCTTGATGCTTGTTCTGTATCCCATTCTATTTATTTACTGATCCGGGTAACCTCTGACACAAACCTTAGTGTCTTCCATCTGTCCTTTTCAATGTGGTTCTCGGGACTTTCGCTTTCATAGGAAGCCAAGTAAAGTGCTGCAACCAGAAGCAAATACATTATGTTAGGCCTACTGGCATTTTAAAATTTGCTCTCCCTGCAAAGCAGACTGAGCTAAATGAAGCAGGCATGTATTATCCATCCCTCAGATTAGGGCTTCAGAATCCCATTAGGAAGTATAGCATTGCTTTTAATTGCACCCAGACAATGCTAACAAACTGTGCATGAGAACAAAGACTGCCCCGAGGGGGGGGGAAACTAACCAGCAGAAACTCAAAAGCATGAGGAGAAGAAAGCACTCAAGGGAAAATAGAATGAGCCCAGGGACATGATGCTTTGTAAATAGCCAGTGAAGTCCCTGTTTTCTTCCTTAAGCAGCAGCCTTTAGTGCAAAGTATCCTGAAAGTCTATATAAATAAATTTCATGTGACACTCAGAGGGACCACATCAATTTAGTTCGTTCTATTTCACCACCAATGTTGATTCTCACAGACTATATGCACATAAAAGAAAAATCTTATATTCTCTGTCATTTGTAAGGGAGGGGCAATTTTCATGCCAGAGATGTCTCAGGACAGTCTTTTCTTTCTGTGAGGAAGCCACAATTTAACATGGAAAGAGATTAAGCAGCAGCTAGTGGCACCATCCCTGCGGAAGCTCAGAGCTCCTTACCATCATCACTGAAGACTGGGACAGTGAGCAAGTACTGCAGAATCTTCCAATCCCGTTCAAAAGGACACTCCACTTGCTTCCACGTCATAAATTCACTGACTTGTTTTGCCAATTCCCAAAATTTCTGTCAGAAGATTAAACAGAAGAGGTGCTATACATTGAACAGCATTGCTTATCCTGAATATTTTTTTAAAAAAGGGGAGAGATCTCAGATTGGAGACCAAGGATTCAATTGCCCTTGACTTTTAAGACAGAACTGAACATGATCAGACTCAACAACTCAGTCTCTAACTTTTGTGATCCTGTTTCAAGCTGTGGTAACTTCCTACTCTTTCACCTTGTTAAAACTGCTGTTATTTGGGAGTACAAATATAGTAGACCATGAAGTGCACTTGATTTTTTTTTCAAGGAGCTGGTAACACTCCTTATGCCCAAATTTTAACTTTGATGATGCTCATGCTGTTTGCTTTGCAATGATATACATAGTGATTTTCACATCTGATGCTTAATACATTTCAAAATCCAGATATTTCCTGTCAGTCTGCAAATCTAAAATGCTCTATTGCTGGAAATTTATGCCAAAAATAAACACTCCCCATGCAGTGTGCTGATGTCATTAATTGATAAACTCTTTCAATTAAAGTTTAACATGCCTCAAGTGCACATGGATTCCTCCAGCAAAAGGACATTCCAGATCATTGCACAGCCCAGTTTTAGAACCTTTAGGCTAATTCAGGCCTACGACTACAACTGAAATGTACTGCACTTTTGTGTCAATGACCCAGGCTTCTTGAAAACTGAAAGTACCAGGAAACAAATGAGATAACAAGCATGAAATCAGAGGCAGAAGAACTACTGGAAGATAAGAGAGTCAAAACTCCCTCACTGCTGCTCTTATCACATTTTTCTTCAGAGACAATCTGGGACATACAAGCATGAAAATGCTGCCTATATGTCTTGACAAACGAGGAACCTTTTATGTGAGGAAATAAAAGATAAGCCCTAAAATACTAATTTAAATGATTTTGTCATTAACTATAACAAACCTGTGAATCGAAATGTTGAGATGAATTTCGGCACCGGGAAGAAGTTCTGACTTTTTTTTTCCCCACTAAAAATATTGTGAATATTGAAAGTTTCTATAAACACTTCATCCTTGAGGAAACTGCTTTTTCCTGACTACCTCCCAGCTCCTCTGAGGAGGAATACCTAAATTCCAGGCTACATTTGCTCTCCCAGAATTCAGTAAAGTTGGGCCTTGATCTGCTTCAGTTTTCTGCTAAAGAAGCTGACCCCTTTAACAGAATTAAAACCATATTAAAACCCCACTCGGTGCTCTACTTACCTCAAAATTGACATGACCATTTGGAAGGCGATTGGCACAACCCTCATTTAGGAAGTAAATATCTTTGATCAACAGGCTGAAGAAAGGAATCACGATCTGGGGAAAGAACAGCTTTATTATCAGTCTGGTCCTGAAATCAAGACACAATGTTCTACAGAGAAAAATGAAAGGAAGTCAGGTGATACAAAAGTTAAGCAAAATACCAGAGGACTAAGGTATCTATACCTCTCTTTCACTACAGAAAAACTGTGCAGTCACTACATTTTAAAATGCAGGTCTCTCCACAAAGTCCTCCCTTCATTTATTTCTATGCCATGTCCCTCTGGCTTTCATTTTTTATTTCTTCCTTGCGGATTCCAGAAGATAAATGCTCAGAGGAACCTATTTCACACATGTAATTCCTGCAGGGTATCTCATAGTGTAGCTTTCTCTCCTGACAGGACTTGCTTAGTCAACGAAGGCAGAAGCACATTGGAGCAGAGCAGGGAATATTGGGGTAGCAGCACAAATGGTTTTTGAACTACAATTCCCTGAGCTCATACAAGTCATGGAAACTCGGTACTGATTGGCTTGCAGTGAAGTATTTCCTCCCCACTGAACAAAGTATTTTCTTTGGAGATTTCTGGAAAATTCTTACTTTTTTTAAAATGGTTCTATTTTAATTTTCATCCTGTGGAAGTTTTCACAGCTACACATCCTTGTTGCAGCTGGGGATGAAAGAAATACCACTTATCATTTCCATGGAACACTTCACTGCACCATATCTCAGTATCTGTAAGTTCTTTCTTTGGAGTCTTAAAACTGGCTTTTCTCTGAAAAGAAGTAAGCCTCTTACATTAAAACTTCTGGTATTTTGAATGCTATGTGAACAGATCCTTAGGACTCAGAAAGACATTCCATGTATAAAAACAGTACAGACCAGCAGACTGCAAGTGGATTTGCTTCATCTGCCTGGAGTTTATTCTGTGAACTCCAAGATCGCATTTATTAAACACAACATGAAGTCCTAATGTTGTAAGGAGTTGATGAGCAACTGCTTCTAAGTGGAGAGCAGCTAGGAAGCTATTTGATCCATTTCCACAAGAACTACCATTGAGATTCTGCATCTAAAGACTACACACAGGAAGGGAATTCCACAGCTCTGTCTAGATTTGAGGTTCAGAATACCTTTTATGAGTAAGTTTTAAAGTTGGTCAACCTTAAGCCATGAATTACTGAAGGTTTAGCACAAGTAGCAGCTATAAGAACAAATTACTAATAACCTCACGTCAGTCCATAGCCTTTCAATTGTGTTATGGATGTGTGAGATACAGGTTTCTGTCAAAAAAAAAAAAAAAGAGCTGAAGCAATGTACTTATTTTATTTAAATAATCAAATCGATCGTTTAATGTTTGGACTTTCAGTCAGCACTAAACTGATCTGGCAGCTTTTTATAAGCCCACCAGGGGTAGAGCAGCTGAGAATCAGAATTCCAGGATCAAGGTTTATCACGCAACTTAACAAGCACATTTCCCCTTCTCCCAGTGCCAAGTCATTTGCAAACACACCTTCTCCCTGCTGCTGTGAGCTGTCAGGGACCTCTGAGCGGCTCCACGCAGAGCAGTTCGGTAATTGTAGAAATTGCTAGAAGGGTCCATCTGATGCTACAAGGCATGAAAAAATGCAAATAATGAGATACACGCAACCCTTCTTCCACTGAGCAACTCTTAAATAGGAAAAGGTCTTCTGTACAGCCTCACAAACACAGCTTTGCAGAGGACTGCGTTGTCTCTCTGTCTGCTCATTCAATCAAAAGAGAGACTTATTTTAAAAAATGTCCATTCAGGACAACAAGGGATCCAATACAGAGTCTCTTGGACAAAACACAAACTCATACAGTTCTGCACCTGCATGATCTTTGACCAAAGTCTCTACTACCTGAAGGTAACTGTCAATCAATTTTTGTTTTTGTTACTTTTAGGAGGTGGCTTTGGGAATTAAAAAACTCAAACAAACAAACTTCAGTTTTCTTCTTCCTAATCAAAACAGCAGCAGTCAGCTGGACAATTCTTTCTATAAAAGAATCTATATCTTATCTTCTAGAATATCCATTAAGGGCTCAAATATACTAAATTAAATGTCATAAAAAAGCCAAACTCACATTTTAGAGAAGTTAAAAGTAAAATGGTACTAACAGCCCCCTCTCCAAATATTAGCCAAACTTACCTCAAGAATATCAAATTTGGCTGTCTTCACTCTTGCCCAGGTTTTCTTTAATCGAGACACAGGACTCATGTTCATACCAGCTTGGTATAAGAGAAAGAAGATTGTTGGAGTATTTAAAATAAAAAAAAAAATCTTTCAGGTGGCTAGGACTAGTAAGTATTTCTAAAGCAAAGAATCTATTACCAATAACAAATATTTTCACCAGACCTACTCAAGAAATCAGGGTCACTGTTTTTTTAAAATTCCAAAATGACAGTGGAAACAACACCTAAATCTCTTACAGAATGAAAGCTCTAAAATAATGCAATAACATTATTTAATGTGTATTTGATAAAACATGTATATACAGTAGAAAAGCTCAAATGAGTTTTCTGAACACTATCTCTTACATACTTCATTGAAAACTACACATTAACTATGAAGTTTTCACATTTCAAATGAAAAAAAAAAAATCCCAATATTTTTCTGTCAGATTTAGAGAGGTGTGGAATTTTTAAAGCACTAGGATGTGATAGAAACAATGGAAGACATCAATTATCCATAATACAGGGAAAGTTACTATTCCAATTTAGCACTGAAGCTGGTTTAAAAAAACTGGGGATTTAGGTCTCTGAAGAGTTGCAGTGAAAACTTTGGTTTGTACCAGATTTATACTGCAGACATAGCACTACAACAGCGTAGAGCAACTTCATGCTGCTGACCAAGCTAAGCAGTAGACTTCTGTGTGAAGCACTCTGCTTCCTTCATCCAGATTCAAACAGGGATAAAATAACATCTCAGTGCACATACTTACAAATAATAGCCATTAAGGAATTGAAGTTGCCAATGTTAAAACATTCCCGTGCCACATCGATGAAATATTCTATCACTCTTGCTCTGTGCTTCTTCTTCACAGGCTGCAAGAGATGCATTTGTAGGGTTATGCTCAGCAGGAAACAGTGCTCAGACACATCCCCAGAAGAAATAATGATGCTTTAAATGGCTACCTAGAAACAGAAACTAGACAGGAATGAAGGAATAAAGGAGGTATTTATTTGAAAGGCCTTCAGAGGTACACTCTGGGCTCCAGAGGCTCCTGCCTCAGTGGATCCCAAAATGGACAATGACAGGTCCTGAGTCCTTCACACTTTTATATCAGCATAAATTCACCAACCAGAACCCAGCCAATGATGGAATTTCCCCAAGCTTGTCCCCCTCTCCCCAAGATGAAGGTTTACAGTTCTTGGTCTGGGTGTCCTCGGACAGCAAGCTAGAGAGGTTTTGTTATGTCTGTCTTAGCATGAGAGAACACTTAACAAGCTACAGGAAACTTCAGAGTTACACTAGCAGTACAGGACTTGAAAAATATAAAAGTTAAAATCTAAGGCATCAATAACACCCCTGTTAAAAGTCTTTTCCATATGTACCACAGCTTCACACTATCCTTTACGTGTAGAGGAAGCCACACTACTGTGTTCAAAAGCATTCAGGACAGCAAAGACAAACCAGAGCCTGGGCAGGCAGAGAGCAAGGACAACAGAGGCTCTGCCAGGAAGAAGGATATGAAGAATAGTAGAGTAGAGAGTCAGCCAGAGGAGAGAATGTGCCTCAGTTCACAAGGGGCTTTCAGAGGAGTGAACAGCAGGCCAGACACACTCCTGTACCAAGAAGGGCTAACCCAGAATAAATCACCACTGCCACAGGAACAAGGCTGAGGCACCAGTATAATGCTGAAAACACTGAACCTATTTCCTCTTCAGGCGTGCTCTGACTGCATGCAAATGTGAACAGTTACAGAACTGAGCAAATTAAAAGTCCAAAAGGCACCAAACCTGAAAAGGCTTCACAGTTTTAGATAACTAAACAAGACCTTTCAGCACAAAAAGTCCTTGCTCACCATACAGATTTCTGTTGCAACCAAGTAACTGAGCCTGTTAAACCACTCCACATAGGCTTCAACATTCCGAGTCTTTTTTCCATCTCCATAGCAGCTCTACAGACAGAAGAAAAATAGCAACTTTTAGCACAATTTTTGTCTTTTCCCTACGAGACCTTTTGGCTTTCTGCCCTGCCATTCCCCAACACCATCAAGTAACCAGGAATAACTCAAATCACCCAAAGCGACAAAAAGCTTAGGAGGAAAGCAGTGGTGATAGTATTCAAGCATGTGTAACTTCCTTCTGAGCTGGTGGCCCACTAAAGCACCTGAGCAGGCACATGGAATCCACTGCCTGCTTTAAGTCCTACTGGGATGCTTTAAGGACCTAGGACAGACTTATGCCAACTATCAGGGCTAAATATCTGCATAAAGCCCCCTTGAATATGATGAACACTGTTTCAGTCTATACTCCTGTCCCACTGATGGGGTAGATACAACATTAAGCTCTCTGCAAGTGCAGCAGGAAAAGAGAGGCCAGGCACATCATGTTTGGCACTTGATGACAAATGGACATACTGCATCCTAACTCTGGGAGATCAGCTCTACCACTACGATTGGATTCTCCCTTTCCTGAGCAGTTGCTATTCTGCATTGCCTTGGAATCATTCCCACACCACATCTCAGGGCTGCCTAAAAAGGGGTGGACAGGAATTTCAGTGATCTCTGTCTGCAAAATCAGTTTGAGAGACCATCTGACTGAACATCAAACTGCAAACTTGCATCACTCTATTCTGTCATTTTAAATTATTTCAAGTTTTAATGGACTGACTTTGTCACAGTTTATTTACAGAGGTTAAGTCATCCTGAAAAACATAAAAAATTTAGTCATTTTGAAAACAGCACTCAAGGACATGACAACTCCATCACAGTTGGTTGAAAACACTGCATGTTTGCCCTCCATCTCACATAGATCTAGAGCCCTCTGCACTCTTTTTGTTATGTCTGCTCTACCTGCAAATTGCCCCATGTGCCACTTGGCTGCAAAGAGTTTGGTTTACTAAAAGGAAGAACAGATGTTGAAAATGAATAATGCAGAAGCCAAAGTTAAACTCAGCCTCTTCCAATTGTAGGCCACATACACAGCCAGAGGAAAACATTCACAGGATTAAGTTCTCCCTTAGCTCAAGTCCAAAACCCCAGGAAAGGTGCTCATTAAAGTCAACTTGTTGGCTGAGTTCTGGAGCTTCAGAAGTTGTCCTCCAGAAAGAAAAAAACCATTAACAAAATGTTTAATGGGAATACTAAAGCTTTTTTGTACGGGTCCTCATTTATTGCTGGACCTTGCTTCCAGCTCAGGGTGCACCTGATAGTAAATGCTGCATTTCAGAGCTGCTCCAGATCTGCTCACATTACCTTGTCATTATTCAAAGGATCCTTTTGCACAAACGCCTGGATAAATTCTTCTGGTCCAATATAATTGAGTCTCTCCTAAATAAAGCAGAGAAGCAGCCAAGTCATATTCCCTGTTAACCTGCACTTCAAACAGAGTGGGAGGATGTAGTCATCCTTGGGAGCATAACAACTCACAAGCTCTATGTGTGTCAGCTGCTGAGCTAACACATAGGGATCATTGCAGACTGTGATTATGTCCCTCTGGATGGACTGGGGCTTGGTCTTTAGGAGCGTGAGGCGATCTGTGGATGTGGTGGCATCAATTTTTGCAAGCACTTCCTCGTACTGGGTGACCGCGGCCAGCTTCCGAATCAGGTTCTGGAGGAGCTGCTGCACCTTCTTCCTGTACACCTGTTTGAACACCAAACAATCAGAAAACACTTCCAAAATGTGGGAAGACAGCATTAAAGCCTCTATGACACCGCAACGGATGGATGTGGATACCTGCATTTGTTGTCAGCTTAAGATAAGCTCTATTATGTGAATTTGTAATATTAGTATTTCATCAGACCAAAAGGGATCCAGCTGAGGGTTTAAACAGTGATTGTCTCACAGGTTCAATACTAACTCAGTTGGCTCAAGGAACAGCAAAAAAGACGTGCTCAATCCACTTCCTGAAAAGTACCACCACTGGAGGATAATGCAAGAAATGAAAATACTCCACCCTCCCCTGCTTAAGACCACAGTAAAAAACCAAATATGTGGCCATTCAGTGATGAATAAAAGGCCTGCTTCTCCCTGCAGCAAATCAAGACCAATTTCACTGAAGTCAGAGTTAAAACTTGCAGTGGATCTGAGAAAAAAGAGATAATACAACCATCTCTCTCCCATCTTTGCAGGCCTTTTCATGTAGTGCTTTAAGTTAACAGGAGTGACAATTTTAAGTAGGAGCAGGACTCAGCTCTTATGTAGACAGATTGTGGAACCAATGTGGTTACTCTTCCAAATTCCACATATCATCCTAAAGAGACTAAGGGAAAACCTAAGTGGCTTCAAAAAGGATCATCCAAAATCTGTTGTCTGCACAGTATAGTATGATCAGTCCAAGGCAGTAATATTTCCTTTATTTTGATGAATTTGTCCTTTCCTCCAAAGCTTTTCCCAGATATGCTGTTTTGAGGCAGCAATATGTTAGTGTGGTGAGAGGTTTTGGTTGGACTCTTACTGACAGTTCTTAAAAGAACTGGAGTACAGTAATTCAGGAAGTGGAATGTACAAGTGTACAGTGGAATGTACAGTGGAAGCTGTAAGTAGAACTGTAGTAAACAGGAGCAGGAAACTGCTTCTTTTGTATCCTTTAAGGTAATGACTCACAAAAATCCAAGTGATCTGCAGAAAAGCAAGGACAAGGAAGTTGCCATTTACTGTTCCAAGCAGTTCACAATAAAACAAGTCAATTTACTGCAGCGCTTGCTTTCACTTTGTCTTTCCAAAGGAAACCTCAGAGTCAAAAAACCCTCAAAGCTAGAGCTAGAAAGGATTTATAGTTCTCTGCAGAGTAAGATTGCTCCCTTTGCACATTTTCTAGCAGCTTTGTGCATCTGCCTTTCCCTTCAATAGATGGTTTCACTGTTTAAGCTGTTTGTATTGCCAGAAACTTCCCTGCAGAAAACCCTTCCCTCTTCTCATTTCACTCTTCCACCCACCAACACAACTTCCTCCAGGCTAAACAGTTCTTTTTTTGTGTGCCAGTGAGTATTTTTCAAGTGGGTGTGAGCCCTCAATCTTAACTACTTTGCCATGAAGTGAACTTCAGTTTCCTTACCTTGCTACGAAGAGTGTCTAGAAACATAGCAACCTGGCACCCCTGGAATGAGGGCACACCTCTTGCCTCTTCCCAGTTCAAAGCTCCCTGGAGCTATCTTGCAACCTTCAAGCTTGCACATCAAATTGCTTCTCTTTTTCATTGGTATTTCATACTGCTTCTCCCTCTCTAGTCCAAATTTCTTCCACTCCCCGCCCCCCCACCACTTTGACAACATCAAAATATATTTCAGCTTCCAAATTCAGTTTAGGTTTGTTCTCTTCCATGCTTGTGTACAGCCTCTCAAGACCCTTCCAGGGCTTTGGCAGTACTCTCAGCTCGTCCCAGTCCAGATTACCTCCACTCCTGCTAATGTGCTGTTTGCTGCCTCGTCCATATCATTACTCAAAAGCTTATATAAGGAACACCAGTCCCTGAGGAACACTGGAAACACAGTGGCATTTAGCAATTGCTATTTGTGTTTATAGTTCTTCCAAATGCCACTCCAGTGTCTTTTGCAATCGTAGTATTATGCCAGCTACACAGGATCTGCTTACTGAAACCTTGTTAATTGCCTTGCCACTAAGTAAATATAACCCTTGCCTTTTGGCTGAGTTTATTTCAGTATTTAAAAGACAAGCATCAGTTAAGCATCAAAATATTTCGTAACACCCACGTGGAACTTTACTTCCATCCGAAAAGCAGGATTTAGAAAAAGGTCAGGTGATTTCCTTGTGTGCTCCATCCACAGGAAGGAATATGACAGACTTCCTCTGAGTTGATACTTTAAGCTCAAGACAATCCTTTCTGGTCCAGTCCTCTTTTGGAAATTTCTCCCCAAATCTGCTGTAACTTTTCCCTTGACCTACAGGTCAAAGGCCCAATTCCAATATGTCTTACTCAATAAATTATCAACATGGATAGCAAATTCTCAGTTATTGTCCTAGCTAGCTTCTCCCAAGCAGAATCACTAAAATGATAAATACTGACATCCACCAAGCTGTGCCTGTCTGCACAATGTGGGATTATGTTGTGGGCTTAGAGATGGAGAGAACCTTGCCCATGCTTTGGGAAAGATCTGCTTATGCTGTGTGGTTTCATCCTAGGCTTAAGCACCAGACAGAACCTTTTGCCTACCAGCACATTTGTAATAAGTTTTCTTAAGCACCCAGAGCCACACCATGTCATTACCAGCAACATCAGAGCAGTAAAAGGAGCACCTTTCTACCCAGTAACTTTGTGTGCAGACAGCTTACCTCATCCCCACTGGCTATTCTTTGTGCCAACTCCTTTAAGTTCCTCATCATCCTTTCGTCTCGGAAATCGTAAGGAAAAGTCTCTGTCCACTCAGTCAACAACTGTAGGATTTTTGGTGCAATTTTTTGTGTCCAGTTCTATTTGGAAACAGTAGTGAGGAACGTTACATGCAACAGCAATGCAGGAAACATCTAGCTCAAAGGAAACAGCATCATGTTCTGCAGGATACTGTGGAGCATAAGGGTAAGAATGTCAGGTAAACTGTTACGCTTAACTTAATTCAGCATTGGGTTACAGGTCAGACCCAATGGTCATGGAAGCCAGTGAAGAGACTCTCATTGGCTTAGCTGACCTGGAAATTAGGCCTCAGGTGGGTGGAAATGACTCCCCTCATTATTGGGAGTGTCTCCATGCAAGGCATTGATTAGTGTTTCCATAACTTATGACTAACCATCAACAAAGAAAGTGCTGAATTTCATCTGTGCCAAGACTTATGCATGCACTACAACCTATAGTGAGGAACCTTTGTACAGAGAGAGGCAGTGGTGGTGGGAGATGTGGTGGTGAGAGGCTGCCTTGGGCATAGCGACCACAAAATGATTTTTGATTCTTGGTGAAGTTAGGAAGGGGGTCAACAAAACCTCTACCTTGGACTTTCAGAGGGCAGATTTTGGCCTGTTCAGGATTCTGGTTCAGAGATTCTCTTGGTAAAATGAACAGGGCAGCAGAAGCAGCAGCCCTCATGGAGGACTAGCTGAGCACTCTGGAAATTCCCAATGAATCTCAGCAAATAAAGGGTCAGATTCTAGTTGGCTGCATCACGTTTTCAATCTGTTTAAGCCTACTGAGGACTCTCTTGAATAGGAGCATTTTGGTTTGGGCAGGGATCTGGGAAGCCCCTGAGAGTGTGGGATCTTACCTTGTCCAGGCCAGGCTCACTGAGTCTCTGCTGCTCAGTGCACAGGTGGCAGACTTTGGCCATGAGCTCGTACGGGTGCATGAAGAGACGGGAACTGAGGAGGAAGGTGAAGATGTACGTCCTCTGCAAGCAAGAGGAAGACAGAGAAAGGCATAAATTACCAGCACTTTTTATATTTTCAGGAAATTCCTTCTTGAAAAATCTGCTCCTGATACTTTGCTATCTGCAGAAGAAAACTCTTCGTGTGGCTGTGCCAAAAGCAATTACTACAGAGGTAAGCATTTAATTTAACACTTAACATTGCTCCAGAACCAGTATTATAAGTTTGTGCTTAAGACAAGTTATGCAAGATTAAACCAACACAAGGCAGGGCAGAGATGGTTTAGCTCTCCTATTGCACATAGCCTTATTGCAAGCTTGTTACCCAAAATTATTTAGAATAAAATTTCAACTCATCTTCTCTTGTTCTACAGTAAAGCTTTATCTCCTGGGTAAAAGTGGAGGGAACTACATAGCTTAATTTTACAGAAAAAAAAAAATAGTAATTCATCCTGAGGTTACATGAAGCAGATCCTTATTTTGTTTTGATTTTCCATATATCATTATTTGAACTCAGTGTGAGATGGATATTCAAAATATCCATTCCACTTTCCACTTTGCCAGTAGTTAAATATTATGGTACCCACTCCAAAAAAACTCTACAATGTTCTGGCACTAGAAACTTGGAATAAATCATCATGTTTGACCAACCAGTGTCTAAACTGCTACATATTTGAAGTTTACACTAAGCATTAATGGATAAGCATTAGCTTAAGCACAGTCCTGTGCTGCTGCTAATTCTGATTCAAGTTAAAAAAGATCCCATCTTGGAAATGTGAACAGATCTATGAAATAACTGAAGGTGAATATAAGCAGCGTTATATCTTCAGCAGGAGCATGTCAGCAAGCAGAGCTACAGTTTTATCACCCTCCAGTTATCCCCAACTGCCCTTTCCTGCTACCTTTTGGTATCATTCTTTTTTATTTTCTTATCTAATAATTATATAAAAAGTCTCAGTGCACGACTGTGCCTAGATAGGCCAAAAATTCTCAGATGACAAACCTCCTGTTCTCACATCCAGCCTCTGCTGATCCCAAATAGGGTGGTACTAGTCCTACATTTTGGTTGCTAATTGCACAGCACAGGTGGACCTCAGATGAGCAGTGGGAAATAACGCATTAAAAATTGCTTGTTTTTGCAATAAATACTTTCATTCTGTCACAACGGTGGTCATGCCTTTCTTTTCAGCTTGCCTGGCAGATTTTTGAGGGCCAATGGCACACACAATCTATCAAGCAGTAAGCCAGTCTAGGTGCGTGCTTTATAAATGAGTCACCAGGGTTGCTGACCTTACAAGAGGAGTAATAAAGCATTAGACTTCCTAGGTTAGGTGAGTTATCGCCTCCTGCACTCAGGTAAAGCACTTGTTACCTTATCACTGCTGGGCAGCCACTTGAACCCTTTCCTTAGCCATTGGAGGTGACACATTCTGCTTTTGCTGCACATGGGAAAGCTCCCCTTTGGGAGATGCATCAGGCCTGGCCATACAGTTAGCTGGGTGTGTGTGACTTACATCAGGATAATAATCCACGGTGGGCACTAAGTGCTGGATCAGAGCTTCCAGAGACCCCGACAGGAGATTGTTGTCGTGGTAATAGAGCCCTCCACAGCTGTCCTCTTTTGTCTGATACAGGTTCCTGTTGTAGCCGCTGCTGTCAAACATCGCTGCAAAAGGAGGTGTCTGTGGCATCTTTCCCTGAGGAGACATGCAAAAGAGACAGGGGATAATTCACAGAAGGTACGGTGTAAAGGATCTTCTATCTTCCAGAGATAGTACTGCACGAGGAAGCAAACCCAGTGTCACACCATGGGTTGCTTGCAGACTGTTTTCAAGCCTGTAAAGACTTCTCAGGAAAGGACCAACACAGGCTTTCATCATTGTCTGTCACAATTGCCAGGTGCTTCTTTTATATCTTGCTGTTTCTTTATTAAAGGACAGATAAGACATCCAGGCTGAGAGTTAGAAAGAGGTACAAGAATCCTGACAGGCTTTGGGAACTCAGGCTTTCTCTAAAGCTTTTGGGGACGTGGCATAATGTTTACTGACAACTTTGGGCAAATCCCGAAAGTAGGTCCCTAAGAGCAGCACTCTGATGGGGAAGCATGTTCAGGCTGTCCCAGGCTGACCCACCCCCAGCCAGGGCAGAAGGAGAGAGACTGAAGTGAAGCCCTGAAAAGCTTATGTGAGAGGACAGTCCCCTTTATGCAACACGACAGCCATGGAACTGCAATCCCAAACCTCCCATTTCCCAACTCCACCCCGGTAAATTGGTGCTTGGTTTTCCCAATAACGCTGTGACAGGTGTGACCCAGGCTAAAGCCTGATGCTTCAGTGCATCAGCCTCCACCTACCCTCTGAGTGGCTCTACAGAAATTTGGAAAAACGTGCCTGGGTAGAGTTGCTTACCACTGTTGTCCAAGTTCACCAATGATATAAAAAATGAGACCAGACTCAGAGTTTTCTTAAACCTTCTCCCCAGATTCTGTGAAAATGTGAAAAATCCAGCCCTGTGTTTTCCAGCTTTAGAAAAAATAAAGCAATTACTCATCGGTCTGCATCTTAGTGCCTGTGGAATCAAAATGTCTTTCCAAGGAAAACATCAGTCAGTGCAGCAGGCTGTTCAGTCATTCAGAGCAGTGGGTGGGCAGCAAGGGGGCCGTGACCACCCAAGAGCTCTTTTGGTGATGCAGGATCTGAAAAGGCCAAAAGATAAAATCTCTCTGATTGCTTGAGTGTTGAGTTATAGACTCCTCCCTTCTCCCTCCTTCCCTGCTTTCTGGGAGTAGCAGTTCTTGTCAGCTTTTACAGACCTGATGGCAAGCTAAGTTTTCGTCCAGTTTTAACCACTAACCTGCTGGTTTTAACTCTACTGCAGCAGTCACTGGGCTGTGGGTGCTGATGGGCATTCAGAGAGACAGATAAACTGCAAAAGGGGATGGCACTTTGCTTCCAATCCTCCCTACAACTTCGAGGCAAGGGAGATCAAACCGAGAGGAAAATATCCACAGGCTGCTGTGCTCATGTGTCTACAGAGCATGTGCCTGTGCATGAGAAAAGCATTAATGCCTCTGAGCCATCATTGTAAGTGCAAATGCTGTTTCTTTTCTCTCCATTGTATCAAATCCTATTCGGGAAAAGGCTCTTTAAAGCCACAGACCTCAGCAAACACCAGCCTGTGAAGGCACCCCGATTTGAGAACAACTAGTGATGTGACAGCCTGGAGATAAATAGCCTTCTGCCATCTGTGTGCTCTCCAAGCCACAATAAAGCACTTTTCAGAGTGAGCTCCGCGGAGATGAGAAGCTATTAAGCTATTAGCCAGATTCCTTAGCTTGGACCTGAAGCACCACACAGACTTGCTGCTGTCCAGACAATGGAGACATTCAAAACAGCACAAGCCTGAGTGGTTCAGTAAATAAACAGTAAGAGAAAGCCAAAACAAAGGCAGAGAAGGACAGTGGAGAGAGCCTCCTGGCCTACAGGACCTGTGCTAATCCCACCTTGAGAGGTGCCAAAGGATATCTGCATCAAAATGGGAAGAACTGAAAAGTCTCCATGTCTGAAAAGCGACATGAGACACTCGGTGCAGCTGTTCAACCAGCGATTCAATTCCATTCAGCCCAGCGACCTGGGAGAAGAACGAAGTAAACACAAGTGCCACAGCCTAAGAGTGTGAAGCGCAGGACTGAACTTAACAGGTTCCTGTACTAGAGAGTTCAAATTCCTGGGCAGGTGAGGTGCAACCCTACCATGGCCATGCTCTGCACCAATAAAGCATTCCAATGCATACAGACTCCTGGCCTTTCACGCTCCTTGCAAGGCAAACCCAGTTTAAGGAACAGAACATTACTGAGGAGCTGACAGGAACCTTCTGCAGCATTTCCTAGGTTTTCATACTGTGTATGTAAAACCACAGACTTGAACCAACTCCAAAATATTCTTCAGCCCACTGGCACTGAGAGATGTCCTGTTTGCACCAAAATTCAGCATTCTTTTCAGCTGTTGTAGTGAAGTGTAGTCAGTCAAAATGCAAGTGGTAGTGAACAGTGTGCAAACACTGCCATCCACCAAACATTTGCAGCACTGTGGCTCCAAGGGAATACTCCAAAGGGAAGTGAGAGAGGCTACTCTGCATCTGCAAAACAACTTGACATCAATATTATCACTTGTGAAAAACCAAGGAGAGTAGTTGTTTCAACCCAGATCTCCTATTAACCAAAAGAGCCTGATTCAGGGTGAGACTGGAATCTGCAGGGGATTTAGCCAGATCTAGCCAGCAATTAGTTTTGACTTCATGCAACCCTCGCCACAGCAATCAGATGGGTTGGAGACACAGAGTCACCTACTGCCTCATCAACAGGAAGGGTAAAAATCATCAGGCCATCAATAGATGTACTGATTTGTAACCATAAAATAAAATTCTCAAAAGAGTACACATTGTCTCACTTGTATGTTATGTATTTCTGGAAGCTGCTTGACAGAGAGGGCTCAGTCCTGCCTCAGTGAGACACCAAGCTGTGGTGATGTTCTGTATGGTCAGAACTGGATTTCACTTGGAAGTGAACAGGACATGGGACACGTTCTCCATGTGATGAAAAGGGATGATATCAAAATGTGACAGAGATAAATATAGCATAGCCACGGGATGATTCATACAACACATGTGCTTTTCCAGCATGACTCCTTTATTATCCTGACCTTGACTCCTCTGCTGTATTTTATTTGGAGGTGGAGACACAAAGCAGCATGCTTAGTTCTAATTAGAAGCTTCTTTAGCTAAAGCTTCAGTCAAACCTTGCCTTCAGAATAACTTGAGTGCGACTGAAATTTGGTTACAGACCAGATAATGGTTCACAGATCCGTGACATATAGAGCAGAGGTATCTTGGGACCTAAAAATATTGTTGATAAAGCACAGCAGGGATCTGATCAGCAGGAATTGGAAAAAAAGACAAGAAATATTATTCCAGTGAAAAATATCCTGGGAGTTAAAAACTGGAACTTTTTAACTGGGCTTTGGAAACATTTGGCTAGCAATCACATGGAAACCCATTTATCTCTTCTCTATTTAGTTTTTTTCCAAGAATGAAAAGAGTGGCTTTTTTTTTATTATTTGCCCTTTTTTTTTTTTTTTTTGTCCTTAAAGATCTGATTTGAAGGAAAGAGCAATGAAATAATTTCCTGGCTTTACCAGTGGTGCTCTCCTGTGACAGACAGAAGTCAATAACTCTGCGCTGTGGAAAGAGGAATACAACTTTTTTTCTGCATTTAGTATCATCATGGAGAACATGAGACCTTAGGCATTGAGGTCCATATTCTGGCCCTGAGTAGCCTCTGACAAGAAAGAAGTCTCAACCTTCCCAGGAACAGCACTGTAAATAGGAAGTCAGAGCCAAAGATGATGTGCTCAAACCCCCACCATCTCCTGCAGGAGCCAAGTTTAAGCTTGGCAAAACTAAAGGAATCAGGCATAGCTTCCAGGCTGCCAAACGCTTGTCCAAACCTTTATGTTCAGCAACAGAACAACAACAACAAAAAAATCTGTTTTCTACTATAAAGAGTGGAAGGTTGCATTGGTTTGTTTTCATTTATATTAAAGAGTTCAGGCTGTACATCAGATTCATACAACTAGGCCAACAATGTGGACAGCTCGTATCTTTTATAGAAGCAGCCACTGAGAAGTTCAGTAGTAGCCAAAGAAGGTGCCTTTAAAGCCTCTGTTTGCTAGGCACAGTTTTCTGTATCCCACGCTATATCCCTCGGGCAGAAGAGTGGTATGAGTCCCAAGGCACACCTCCCCTTAAGAGATGCAAACTTCAGAAATGCAATTACATCCCCTCCGAGCCGCTCCCCATACAATCAAAAACCCTTGACCACATTTAGCAGGTGATTACCATCCACCATTGTTATTACGGATGCCATCATAAAACAGAGCCATGGCAAAACAAAAGAGTGACTTCCTGCAGGATCCAAGTTCCAGAGAGGGCTGTCATTATCCCTACGCTTTCTTTTGTTAGCAACATACCTACAGAAGCCCTTCCTGCTGTCTTTGACATCTCCGGCCAGACTCAATTCCAACTGGCCCTTGGCTTTTTTAACCTCATCTCTAGCTTTCTGCACAATTTCCCCGTATTCCCTCCAGGCCTACACCCCCTCCTTGTCCTCCCTAGCCTGTCTCTCACGAAAAGCCTACATCCCTCCATCCCAACGCTCCAGCCATGGGAGCCACCCCAGCACGTCTGGGCGATGCCGGTGGCATCACACCCATGCAGGCGTGTGCAGTGTCTCTCATTCTCCCTCTCTGTTCCCCATACTACTCGTGTTTGTGTGGAGGCATCTGAGCCCTTGATAAAGCTGGCTCGCTGGCTGGAGCAGCTGGAATCCTTCGCATCCACCCAGGCTGCCCAAAACAAAAGCATACCAGACACAGAGGCCACCCATGGCATTCCACAGAGCTCCGCCGTGCGTGTGCTTTGCCCACAAAGCTTTTTTTTTGCATTGAAAGGTAAAGGGAAATTTTACAGCTCAAGCTACTGAGAAGATAAGAGATCTGAAAAATTCCCAGATGGGTGTTTCATGTGCCTTACTTGCAGAAATTAAGAGCACAGAACTATCCCAGCTCACGCCTTCTTGCTTCCACTCTTTGTGAAGGGTTTGCCATGCAATTCTCTGAGTGTGACTTCAGCACCAACTCTGAGTTACAGCTCCTTCCTAGAATTACTTCTCATTAGCTGTATCTTTTAAGAGGCGGAGTACAGAATATTATTTCATATTCACACAGGAGATGAAAAGAGGAGTTATATTGGCTTTTTCCAGCCTGAAATCAAGAGGAAGAACCTCTCTCAAGGAATTCACCCCAGGGGAACAAGAGGACCAAAATTATCCATGCTGGACAGTGGCATAACAGTAGAAATACATCTTGCACAGTTGCTGGTAGGGCAAGGAAAGACCTGAAGTAGATATAAGAAACCCGACTGAGCCTCAAAATACTTTTTGGTTATCACTAAAACAGCAGAGGATAAACAATTTTGTAAAGTTTTCCAAAAATCACCCAGGCAACAACGAGCTGCAAAGGAAAATGAAAAACCATAGTAAGCAAAGAATAAACCAGGAACTGAATTTCAAGTAGAGGCATTTTCCCCCTGAATGTGCATCTTTCTTGGGTCTATAAATAGATGATGTGGGAAGGTCAGATGCAGCACTGCTGACTGATCACCCATACAATGCATGAGAACTTTGGCACAGTAATTAAGTGAATCCTGAATGACTCAAAATTGAAGTCCTTGGATACTGAAATGCAACGGTGTGATGGGTATGAATGCATTTGTGTGTTTACTTGGGAGCATTAGGAACGTTGTGGGGGGTGTAAGAATGCCTTGAATTTCTCCAAATCTGCAAGCTTAGAAAAAGGGAAGGAAATAAACGAGTTCCTCTTTGTTGCTGATGTGCTGTAAATCCACGTCCCCTGCTTAAGCCCCACAAATCAGCTCCCCTTTTGTCCTTTCCTTCAGAGGGGCAGGAAGAGAGGGTGAGGCTAATGATGCTGCGGGTGGCTGTGACAGCACTGCTGCAGTGCCAGACAAGCACATGCAGGCAAACTGCATCACGGCAAAAATCCCAGCTGCAGGAAAATTACTCAGTCCAGGGCAAGGACAGGACGTGTGTTCCTCCCAAACAAAACACATGATACAATTTGCCTGTGTTGCTGGACACACAAAAGCAACAGCCTCAAAACACATGATACTAGAAGGATACCACACCTATAACATATTATTTCTTAAGGCACTTTTCCCATGACCACAACGCTGCTGAGATTTCTATTTGAAGGTTAAAACTGAGAAGGCCACAATTATTTAAAAAGATATGAAGTATGCTCCATTACCTTTTTAATCAATGCACTTGATTAACCTTTTTGTTAAGTTCATTTGTAAGTTTAATTTCATTTTATGGATGGTTTCTTCATTTGGATGGCGTCCTTTTAGCATTTGAATGCAAAATAAGGCTTTTCTCATAAAGGTGTGGGGTTTTTTAACCTTGTACATCTTTTTGATAATGCCAGTTTCAGAAGAGAAGTTTAAAACATGAATAAACGGGATAAGTATATATTATAAGTGACATGATGGATTAGCATGGCAGTAATTAAATGTCAGAAGGCACAAGAGATTCTAGAAAAGTTAATTCCTTTGCATGCTCCATAGCGACTCCTGCAAAACTTGAGAGATTTACAGAATGAATGAACTGGAAAAATATGGACAAGAGTCTCAGGCTGCCAAAGGATTCAATGAAACACCTCTCATCTTAAATAAGAGAAAACACATTTAGCTACTCTTTCCTACCAAAATTTCTGAGCAGGCAGCTGGACTGAAAGCAATGTAGTTTTGAGGGACAACCAATACTGGGATCATATTAAGGAACAACTTCTCCTCACCCCAAGATTTCTTTTACAAAAATTCATAAATGGACTTTGTCTAAAATCAAACTAATGCACAAGCTGAGTAAGATCTCCTCATATGTGTGTTAAATTTGGACCCAAATCAAATACCACCAGGAAAGGCAGACAATATACTGGCATTAAGAATGCCAGCATTAATGCAAAGCACTAAGAAATTGGCTGCAACTGCTGATGGCAAAATCGATACCTTTGGCATAAGAGCACAAGTATATTAAATGCAAAACACCCACAAGAATGCAACTAAAACCTTACACTTTACCTTACTGAAGCAGGGTGGGGATTTCAGAAGCACAAAGCATTCCACTTACTGCACCCAGTGAAGCACAGAACAGTTTTGCTGTTTGCTCTATTTGTACTTTAATATTACAGCTTTTAAACACTAAAATCCCACCTCTCTACTCAGCCAGCTGCAGACTGGTTCGCCAGGGCTTCCATCCACCTGCAAGACGCAGAGCTCCACAGCCTGGAGGAGTTCACCACCCCAGCTCCCACACCGCTGAGCAGCAGCCAGGATGCTGCTCCTCAATCAGCTGATGGATGGATTGCTGTAGTTCTGAGGTCAGGAGTTTGAAAGCAAGCGAATAGCAGTGATGTTTTACTCCAAAACATCACACTGTAAAACCAGTGATTCAGCAGCTGATTCACAGTGGCTGAGATGTCCAGGAATGGGGCGTGGGGTGGGGTGGACAGACGGGGCCTGTGATGCCACCCATGCTATGCTACCCCACTGTGAATCAGAACCCTGGCATGAGTTCTGTAGCTCTGTATCTACAGAGTTCTGCATTATTTCTGTAGCATGCTTTCTGCCTTCCGTGTACTTCAAACTGACAAACCCGAAATTTGGTGTTTTCAGCAGAGATGGGAACAGTTTCCTCTACACTATCACCAAACGAGTATCACTGTGGTATTAGACTTTCACTAACCTTGGGGAGCACGATCCACTCTATGTGACAGAGATGTGAACCCTGGGATGTGACAGGGATGTAATCCTGACCCACGCCAGGTGATCAAAGCTGAAAGATCCACCTTCTCTATCTGCATGGTCAGTAGCTAAGTGTGGGTCTGGACCAGTTCAGAGTGTGTTGCTTCATCAAGAGCTGTTCACATATCCATCCACAGCCAACAGAAGCAGCATTATTTCAGTGCTTAGACCTGGCAGCTGGTAGTTTGGATCTGCTTCTGACTCTGCTACAAGCTCCTCACTTGGCTTTAGTCAAGTCACTCCATTTCTCATTAGCGCATTCCTCTGCTTGACAGTACAAAGAGGGATAAGTATGGAGTTATTTCCTTTCATTAAGCACTAAGATCTTTTTTCAACAGGTGTACAGAAGGTGGATCATACAGTACTGACAGGACCACGGTACTAGCCTTAAGCATGAAGCTCTGTTGACAAGGTTCCTTCTTCAGCCTCAACAAAGCAAGATGACCTTCTGAATCCCCAAACTGTTGCTCTTTGCAGACATCCATGCTTGGCCTTTGGTGCAACCTACAGCATATTTCAAAAGAAAACACCTTTCCCTTTTGTAATCATAATAGGCAGCCAAGTTGTAATTTACAACAGCAAGCTGTAGTAGTGTTAAATAACAGTACTAAATTTCATTTAACTGTTTCTACCTAAAATCTCATTGCCAAATGTCTCCTTGCCATTTAGATGGTGCAGAAAAAATGCTGGTTTTAAGGCAAGCAATTAATGTAATCTTCTTTTTCCCCAGTTGCTGAGTCCTTATGTTTCCATAAACAGTACAGACTTTTTACTGACATTTCAACATACAGCAGGTTGAAAGCAGTATATTTACATTTTCTGCAACAGAAATACTTCAGTTAAAAAACTACCAACACAACAACAAAAAAACCCCCACTTTCCAATGCCTAGATTGAAGATAAAAATGGATGGTTCCACTTTGGCAGTTAAGAAAGGAAGTACAACTCCGTATCTGCATCAGTTCCACTTGCCTCACACCCATTTATATCTAGGCTGGGTATCAGCCAGTGGCTTCTAGAGCAGAGCTGGGTCTGAGGTACAGAGGATCTGCAAAACAGTTTTCTGCAATCAGCTTGACTGATTCCTCGGGAAATCGAAGAGAAGCACATTATAGCCAAAATGACTGAAAAGAGCTTTTTCCCCAGTCTAGGCAGGGCCATAGCAGAAATCTCCCCTCCTCACACGCTGCCTCTGCTGGTTTGTGTCAGCCTTTGAGACCCAGCAGCAGTTCCCGTGCCCGACTGAGGGTGGACCCTTGGGCTTTGCAATCGATGCTCTAATGCTCCTTGCCCTGAGACAATTACACCAATTAAGTCAACACCCAGTAGGTACGGTATTGAGCAAAGGTACACCACGCTGGGCTGTGAAAAGATCATTACAAACATGGCCTAATAGTTTCTGAATCCCTGCAGGATGTTTAAGAGAGGATCAGCTCTAGTCCTGATGGACGAGTACTGTCAGTTCAGCATGCTTACATTCATGCGGAAAGCACCTGGCCTTGTATCAATTAGAGCAATTATCTCAGAGAATACCCCACTCCCCAATCTGACTCAAGCTGATTTATCCTCTGTCTTACTCCTTATGAATCCAAATGTCTCACTGTGCTGGCAGAGCTGTCTCACAGCTCCCAGGCTCCTCTCTGCAGGTGTGTTACCTGGTATTTCTGGCCCTGCTTCCAGATGTGACAAGAAGCAAGCAGAGTGCCTGACCCCATGGGAGGGGCAGGTGACCTGGGGAACATTTTATTCTGGGGAGAAGGTGCATTCTAATGAATCAAAACCAAAATAGTCAGAATGCATGGATCTGAGTCATGCAGTGCTATTCTGGAGCCGCCTAGGGAGAGTGAGCTGGATTGTTGTCATGATCCTGCACATTTTCCATTTAAAAATACAGCCATACTAAATGCTACCCATTAGGGTTCCTCACTATAGTGATTTAGATTTTTAATACTACTTCTTACAGCAGCTAGAACAGAGGAGAAATTAGCTACAGCTTTCAGCTGGAGTCTTTGCCTCCTGTTTGTAAATTATGTATTGTCTTGCCGTGGCTGCAAAATGCTCTCTGAAGTTTTGTTTACAAGCTCATTTTCTATCAAAGTGTTTATTAGATGATGTGGCTCAATCCCTCATACCCATGCCAAGCAAAGGGCACTTGTCAGTGCTCGCAGAGTGCACCTGTGTGTTTACTAACATATGGGAAAAAATGCTCAAGTATGTGCAATCACATATTCTGCCTCTTCTTCTGAAATGCAGGCAATCTATCCCAACCAGCCCTAGTACGTGTCATAACACCAGACCCTTACAGTGATGTACAGCATAGACAGGCAATATGATCCACACACAGCTCCTTCCTGCCTTCACACCAAGAAGAACTCACTTTTTAACCACTCAGTTGCAAAAGCAAAGCCCCATGTTGCCAGCCTTTCCAGCCCATATTCCTTCGCTGATGCTGCTCCAGGGTTGAACTGTGCCTGTCACTTCTGCCACAGTGTGACAGCAGCTCACCCCGCAGACCATGAACAGGTGACTCTGCACTCCCCAAGGACTGTTCAGATAACCCACACAACTGGAGCACAGGCAACACCACACTGTGCCGTCCCCCAAAACCTCAGCAGATAGAAACCACGGAGAATGTAAACCAACAGGGATTCAGTGCACCACACCAAAAAAAAAGCATTTTACTCAGTGTCTGGCACAGCTGTGAGCTTAACCCCTGCTAAATCAGTAATTTCTTTTCTCTTTCACAAAGATTTAACAAATCCTACAGTGGCATGTTTCAGTCCTGCTGTTCAAAGGAGTGATATCCCCACTGCTTATCCAAAATCAGAGCTCCCTCTCACCAATTAGTTCTCTCCAGCACAGCTCATCAGTTAGCTACTTATCTACTTGAGTATATTTAGCATTGATTTTCAGCTGATTATCAGCTTCTCTCCAAGGCATCTCATTTGAAAGCTCTAAGATAAGCCTGAGGAAGCCATACCTCAAAAAAGCTATTCTCAGCTTTCAAAATAAAGAGACAGCTTAGAGACCCAGTCCTGCCTGCCCCAATCCCAATTTCCCACAAAGGGCACGTCATCTCAGCCCACCAAGGCGGTAAGCTCGCTGAAAGCAGCCCCCTCAACATTCCTCGCTTGGACATAGCTGCCCGAGGTACAGAGCACCTCTTTGTTCCCGGCTCTTTCGATTTTTCTGGCCATTCTTGCCCTTTGACAGGAGTCAGCCCCGCTCAGCTCTGTTCAGGGGAGCTCCCCTGAGAGAGTTCCTCACCCCTCTGTGCTTTATTTAGCTTTACACACAGGCGGACTGGGAGGCACTGCTTGTTAGGGCTGCCTTAGTTTACAGTCTGGACCGAGCAACACACTTGGTCATTTAACAGTGATTTTGGGTCATTTAACAGTCCTTACTCTCCTCGTACCCCTGCACTGCTGCCACCTCGCACAGCGCAGGAACCTGAAGTTTTACCACATTTACACTCAGCAGATGCCCAGCAAAAGACACACACACACACACATATCCCGCCCACACACCCATTTTACTCAGCCCTACAAACACAATCTGGTAGATCGGTTCTTTTTTTATCTTTCCCATCCAAGAAAACCAGCGATCAATTGAACTGACGGGCGTAAAGAAAAGCAGGGAGAGCTTCTCCAAGGATTACGGCCACGGAAAAAATCACATCGTGCACTTTTAGGACCCTGTTCTATCTTACAGCAGGGAAGGGGACAAGGAGAAGGACCCAATCACTGCACCACCAAGTGCTTCTTCTTGGATTGAAGGCTCTCTCCCTTCCCCAAAATGCTGATTCCAAAAAAAAAGAGACAGCTCTGTCTGTACAGAACTGAGTAGCCAGGAAAAAGATTAAACACCAGGAGGAATGAGACCGTCCTGCCGGGGCTGGCAATAAGAAGACAGAGATGGATGGCTGAATGGAGGCAGGGAGGGATGGAGGGATGGATGGATGGATGGACGGACGGACGGACAAGACGCACCGCACACTCACGGACTGTACCTGGAAGTGGCCGCAGGCGCTCCCGGCCCCAGACGCTGCTTAATGGCTGTCACGCACTCAATCATCCACAGCAGAGCAGGGCAGAGCAGAGCAGAGCTCGCTGGGCTGGGCTCCCCGCGGGATGTGCGGCGGCAGGCGGAGCTGGCAGGCCTGGCCTCCGCTGGTGTGCCACTGGCACCGTTCCGCTGGCAGCGGTCGGAAGAGAATCCTTAGAGATGGGCAGGAACGGGACACACACGCACGCTGTGCCTCCTCTGGGTCTCCCAGGTTGTGTTTCCAGCGCAGGGGATTTCTGCAGTCCGAAGCTGTTTCTTCTCTCGTCCCAGTTCTCATCCAGTTCCCCCTGCAGCTCATGCACAGTCATCTTCAAAAAGGACTTGCAAAGATCCACTACAACTCAACCACTGCCTTTCGTTTTCTCTGTAACTCAGTTTTCTAGCCTGGATCTGGTGGACAAACACTTTGCTTCTATGTGCTCTCTCTAGAGCACTCTTGAGTTTTGATCACTTCTTGCACAGTGCTCTCAATCAGCACTTACCCAAGCTGAAAAGTCCAGGTTTACCCTGTCACTCTATGAACAGGGTCCAAATCTCAGACGATCCTCATTACCCTCCACCAACCTTTCTGCAGTACCTCTGAACCTTCTGAGATTAGGGAAATGGAGTTGTATATGCACAGTTCAAGGTGCAATTGAACCTCAGATTTAGGGAGCAATACTCCAACTTTCCATGCTCTTCACCCCCTCTTAACATTTACTGATCTATGCTCAATTTACTTTTTGACCCCTCAGAACATCTAATCAAGGTTTTCCTATGGAGTGGCAGCAGCCAGGTCAGAGCCTCTAGTTTACAAGAGAGGCTAACTACATGCATCAAATCTTTCACTAATTGAAGAAAAACTGCCCCTGGTAGTTAAAAGCTCGAAAGACAGGTGCCTCTAGCTATTATTTCTACATTCAAGCATAGAAGGAGCTTGAATAAACCTAACATCCCGTGGCCAGGATGATTTTGGAGGAATCACACAATCCTGCCTACCTGTATTCCCATTTCTTTAAACAGAGGATTTAGAAAGAAATACTTTTAAAGATGAGTTTTAAAGTAATTGTGCTGGCAATGTAAAGGAACCCCAACACAAAGGGCCTTTGTGCACACAACTCTCCCTCTGGAATTAGGGCTTAAACATGCATGTGGTCTCACTGTGGATTCTAGAAATTACTTGCAAGTCTTCAGATTCTGGATTCACACAAAAGCCTGCTCTGTCCCTTCAGACAGTGTCACACATAATGTGAAATATAACAAAACAACATTGCAGTGTTATTTCTGAAGGAAGATGACACAATGCCAGGTCAGGGGTCACAGCACTTGCACATGTATCCTGGTACTTCTCCCATTTTGTTGAATATGTCAGAGGATGGTGCTATGTATTTTCCTCAGGCTCTGCTCTGTGGTAGTTCTACCTCCAGTTCCTCTCTGGGACAGGTTCCTCAATGCAGTAAACTACCTGGCTTTCTTGATTCCTGTTTACCACTGCAATTCCCTTCATCAGGCAACCCTTGTTACTAGACATACAAGAAATCTACTGGAAAAAAGATTTAGACTTCATCCAGATAAAGGGGGTTCCCTTTTTTCTTTTTGCTCCTCTCAGATTCAAGGGCAAACGTTGCTTTTCCCTCCCCTTGTCCCCTGTGTTCTCAGACAACATCTTTGATTAAAGCAGAAATATTTTACTGAAGTAATTGCAAGTACAGGCACATTTATCCTGGTTTGTTTTGGTGCAGTCTGACAGGAGTGGAGGTGGCCTGTGGGCTCCCTGGCAGGCAGGAATATCCCAGGGAAGTGACGGGCGATGCACTGAAACAGCTCTGTGTGCTGCTGCTCAGGCCTCCTTCTCAGCAGTGCAGGTGGTTATGAATCACTTGGCAAGAGCTGAGAGGAGATCAAAGCTTGGAAAGAGGTAAAGAATTAGTTGTGAGTCAACATTTCAAGTGCAGAACATGCCTGGTTCGCTTTGCTCAGATGTTTTGCTTGTGTATTCTTCCCATTTTGATATGGTACTCCTCACAACAGCAATGCAGATGAAGGGAATTAAGCACAAACAAAGCCTAAAAAAATGACATGGGGGATGATTAAACCAGTTAAACCAATGCTTGCTAAACAAGTTCTGTGCAGGCAATGTTCTACTGAAATCCAGGCTTGCTCCTCGTGGCTGGATCTGCTGGCATGAAACCCAACATCTAGGCTGGGCTTTAACCTGAGACCCTCCACCGTGGCAGAAATACAGGCTTCAGGCTTGGACTGCAAACCTCTGCTTTGCCTGGGTATTTGGGTTGTGGAAAATTTCATCCACAGCCCCATCTTATCTCCATTATTACTATAAAAACATCAGCATATGAGAACAGAATGTGTTGCTTAAAACCAAAATGGATTTTAGGAGAGAAGAGTATTTTTCTATGTAGTAGACATGGAAAATCCCATGGCAAACAAACTACAGTTCTGGGTAATTTTAATCAGGCTCCTGGTTTTCAGACCTACTCCAGAAAAGACAAGTTTAACAGCAATGCCAAATATCAGCTGCTGAAGAAGTGAGAGCTTTGGAATTTCAGCACTTTCATGGAATGAAAATGCATTTTTTCAAGATATTTTGGTTTACTTTTCTGGGGACTAATTAGTGAGCTAATATGCTTCAAATCAGCATGTTCGTACTATTCTATATCTCTCTAAGACACAAGAATCAGCAGTTATAAAGAAAGGAGGGTAGGGGAAAAGCAAATTTAATGGTATCAGATAACTTGAGGAAATGAATTTTTAGAAAACTCACCAAGCCTGGGCATAGTGAAAATAGGGTTGTTAACTCTGTGCAACTTGTGTTGTGGCCTGACTTCTGTCACGTGGTTGAAAATCTGTGTACCGATTAAACAACCTACACCCTCCCCATCTCCAGGTTCATCCTGATCCCGTGCAGCATGGCTTGTGCAGCATGCCTCAGCCTAATTCTCATAATTTCCAAGTGATAAATCAGAAACCTTTTCCCTGAGTTTATCCAGCAATTGTTTGCTAGTCATGCGAGCATGGTAAAACAGTTAAATGACGGTGAATTTTAAACAGAAAGAGAGAACATTCTTTCTTGTTTCAGCAACTAACTGTCTGGACAGTTCTCCATCAGAAACAATTGGCTAACCTAGCTGCTTTCTGCCTCCTGTAACTCCAAAAGGTCACTAAAGAATAATAATTAAGAGAAAACAGCTAGTACCCATATTTTTTCTTTTCATTTTAGTACTTGTTGCTGTGCAAATAAATCAGCCCTTACTCTGTGGTTTGTGGCAGTTCCCTGCATAAAGCAGAAAGACATCAGGTTTCATTTTAGCCCTATGTTTGTTCAGCTTGAACTTGAACTAGGATCATATTAAAAACAGATTATAAACCATTTAAGAGCTCTTAATGCTTGCCAAAACTAGCCTGTGGTTTTAAATGAGATGCGAGGCCAAGTAAATGAAAAGTAGTATTTAAGTCACTGTAGAGAAGTCATGTTACCTAAAACGTGCACAACATATTTGGCATTTCAGAAAGCACTTGGCAGAACTCCATACACAAGAAGTACTCTTGTGCAAATGGGTGGAAGGGAAGGATTTAGAATCTGAAGTCAATTGTCTGAAATTCTGGAGGCAATACTAGCACACATTTAAACCTGTGCACAGCCCTCCTGCTGGAATTGTTGGGACACCTGCAGAATCTGACACATCTCTTTAATTAATTGCAGAACCAGATACCAAAGCTCTTGACCACTCTGAATTTTCAAAAAACTGCTTCAAATTCAATTCACATTCTAAACGTGTAGATTAGAGGAATCAGTCCAGCAGATCACCGAAACTATGCCTTGGCTTCAAGTTTGAAATGAAATGTGTACTTCAGGGGGATTTGGCAGGGGGATTCAGGCCACGCTCTTCAGTGTTTAGATGCAGTAGTGTGGCAGTGCAGGGGTTCTGTGTGGACATTAAGGGGTGTAAAAGCACCCAGGGCACTTGAATAGTAGGCATACAGTAGTTCCTGTAGCAGATCTGGTGTAATGAGACTTTGATTTTGGCTGTTTACGCCTTTGTCAGAACGTAAGCAATTGGAGCTCAAAGTGTTGGTGGCAGGTGCCTGCTTCAGGCTAGGACAAAATTCAGAAAACATTATTTATGCTCTTCTGAAAAGGTGGTGGGCAAAAACCTACTGTTGTTGCTCATATTCCTGTGTTGACTATAGCTTTCTTATTCCTTCCTGTTACCTACTGAAGGAAAACCTTCTGTGCAAAGCTTTGGGACAGGGTCTTGAAAATTGAAAGGATGCACTCCCTCTACTTTGCCTTGAATGTTTTTCCTTTAATGCAAGAACTGCCGAAATTCAGACAAGCTCTGTGCCTGCCCTGCGAGCACATGTGAGAATTTGTCAGCATCATTGCCACAGGTCTTCTCACAATGGACAAAACCTGTCCCAGGCTTTAGGGGCTGAGTTGGACCTCCACTTCAGTGATTCCCTTCAGTGCAGTGCACACTGGAGCTGGGAAGATGGAGAGACTGTTTTATGTTCTCTGTGCCCTCCATGTTAGCACCAAGAGAGTGTAAAAAGGAGGGAAAAAGTTGATCCTGGCTCAGCATGGCTTAATCCCAGTTTTTATTCTAAAAGATGCTGTTTTTTCATTGGAATCACTTGCATTATCAATGACCTCCATTTAGTTGTCCCAAAGGAATAAACCGTCCAGGGTGAAATAATTAAGTCTCCCTTCTATTTATATAAAACTTTTCCAAAGTATCTTAATTAATAACTCTTTGAAAATTTGAAAAAGATTCCACCTTGTCTTACAGACAAAGAAATTGAGGCATTTTCAAAGCCAGATGATGCAGCATGTGAACACCTAACACTAAGGACAGAATCCTGATCCCCAAGTCCTCTGTGGCTTGGGAGGTCAGAACCTTATGGACTGGGAAGTGAGCCTAAAAGCAGATTATCTAGAAGAAATAACATACTTTGCACAATCACTGTCTTTAATTATGGGTCAAATCACTAGTTTAGGACCTTGTCTCTTTCCATACACACAAATACGGGAGAAAGAGTAGTACCAATAAATATAATCTGTTTTCTTTCCTGTTGGAGAAGTGCAAGTGCTTCCAAATGTGTCAATACCATCTGCCTGAAGCTTTAAAAGACATAAACCCCTCCTTTAGAAGCATTGTCCCGAAGCGGGATGTTGGGATCTTTATTTCTGTTTGAATATTGATTTTTGATGGCTATTGCTGGAGGCTTCTCCCTCACTTCCTCAAGACAGGGAAACATTTACAGTTTCTCTTGCCTCCCCATCCTCTCCTCTTTCAGTCCGACATCCTGTCACGCTCTGTCAGCAATCTCGCTGTGAATGGCAAGTCATTTGCTTATTGACAGCCTCCCATTTACCGTGACACCTGCCGGCAGTCTCTGACCCTTGAATAAACATTAAGACATTAACAGTCTGACACAGGTTCAAGGCTGTGAATAATAATGTCCTGCAGACTCACTACTGCTCACACAGGCAGCCAAAAAAACCCCTTTGCACTAAACGTTGCCGTCCTGGGGGCTAGGAAAGGCTCGCCGGAGGAGTGGCTGCAGCACTGCATGGATGAGCAGCCACACTTTGGTATTCCAGCCAGCGAGGCCTGATCTCTGGCCAGTGAAGCTTTGAACATCTTTCCCTGTGCTGCATTACTGGGATCTGGGCTATAAGAAAGAGACTCACTGGTTTAGAAAAATAACAGGAAAGAGCAAAGAGGAAAAAAAGGATGTCTGCAGAAAAAAAACCCTTAAAACAAACCCAACAACACTATCCCCCATCCCTCAAAAACCAAACTCCAAATTAAAACAAATAAACCACCTTCTCCCATAGCCCAAACCAATCCATTCTCTGAATTTTGGAAGGTCCATCAACCCTCCCTGAACTACTCAGAAATGGGAGGGCTCTGAAGTGCCTTTGGAGTGCAGAGTGTTGTACTGCAAGTGTCACGAGGATGGAATAGTGTCCATTTCAATGGATTATCAAATGGAGAAAGTGATACCACTATGTTTGCTTTAAGTTTTTACCAGCACTGGGTTTGTTTCTCTTGTGTGGCTGCCTGGCATGTAGCCAGTCTGGGACTCAGCTACATAATGGGTGATCTATTAGCTTGAAAGACATTCTCTTCTGTCACTTCCAGCCATCCCAGCCACAGTGTCACAGTCAGTCGTGGAGGAAACGAATCCTTTCAACTTGCCACCGCCGTGGCTCTCAGGAGCTGTAATCGCAAACCTCAAAGCCCTGGTTAGAGTAAGAAGCTTCTGTACCAAATGACTTGCAGGAAACTCGGTCTGCCTCCCAGACTTTTAATAAACTTAGCAGTGCCCTCTCAACATCTTCGGCTGGTGTTCAATCATCTCTACCCACAACCAGTGCACAAAGGATTCAAAGGCTTCGTAAACCACAGCTTTTGTTTTGAAGTATGGGTAAAGTATGCTCACACATTTCTCTGGGCATACTGCTGAAGGAAACTGGGATGTTTTCTACCCTTGTGTGCTGCAAAATAGGCTCTTACCCTTCAACAAAAAAAGATGTTGAAGAAAAACACAGAAAATTAAGACTTTATCACATTTAAGGTGTTAGTTTAGTTGCTGGTCAGTGCAGAAAAAGGAAGATTTATTACTAATGAAAGCAGTTTGACTGTCTGAGTGAAAGGTATTTGGTGGGTAACCTCTGTCAAGTTCAGGGAATGGATCCATATTTTCCAAACTCTCACCACAGCATCTGTGTGGGGAATGACTTTCGTGTGCCCTAATTATTTGTAAGATATTGAAAATCCCTCCCAAATCAGAACACAAATTTGAAATCACCCCAAAAACCTCATGTTCATGAGACAACAATCCCAAACATATTTCAGACTAAAATTTTCATTTATATAGCTTGTAAATGTGTAAATTTCAAATTTGAAATTTAGCATTATTTAAGGTCTTACTTAAACGTGAAAAAAAAAGTTGGCTTGGAGAAAAATCCCCACTTTTTAATATTCAGAAATAACTAATTAGAAGAAGCTCAAATCTTTTTCAGTTCTCTCCCCTAAAGGTTGTCAGCTTTTTTTTTTTGCTTTTTTTTTTTTTTTCTTTTGATAACAGCCTTCAATTTTTCAAATTTGCCTGGTCAAGAGGGGAAAAATCTGTCAGTGGAAAATTTCCTACTATTTCCACTTAATTGAAAGGTTGCCTGCTGTGTCCCCAGCTGTCCCGTTCCAGTTTCCAGTGAAGAGGGGGATTACAGAGCTCTGAAGAATAAAACCTTCCTGGAGCCGCCCCCCTGCCCCCGACAGAGCAGCTACTACCCCCAAAGCAAGAAAAATAGCTGGCACTCAGCCTTCCAGCCCCTTTTTTTTAGCATTTTTTCCAGAAAGCTGGGAACTGCAGTTCCTGAGCTCACAGACTGCAAGGGTCACTGTCCAGCAGGCAGGACACCCAAGGCAGAAAACAGAGCTAAGCAAAACTGGACCTTCTGCAGCTACAGGCAGGAACGCTGGCTGTGTGTCTGTCTGGGTAGGCATCTCTTCCTGCACAAATCTGCTCAGACCTCCCTTTCCTTAAAAAACCCCCAACAGCGGTGGGTGAGAAGGTAGAAACTGTTATTATTGATGCTTTTTCTGCTGTTATTCTCAGCGACTGCAAAGACTTTCATTGAGTCAGTACTTTTGATGGGCAGCAAAAGTCTGGAAGGAAACAACACTGAAGTCTGAGCAGCTTCACTGACACCATTTGACTCTTCAGTGTTCCATTCTATCAAGCAAGCAACAGTCATTTGCTGTTCACATGTTATTTCATGTAACAGATACGGCTTCAAAACATCCATCCTTGAAACAGAATAAATAGTGACTGCTTCAGTTCTTGTCTAAATATGGTTTAGGATGCTTTTACACCCGTGCTAGGCTGCAGCTCTCTGCTGTCAGTTCACTACTTTTCCCTGGCAGTTTGCTTTTCCCCCTCTTTGAGTGGAATAGAAAGGAAAAGCTCTCTGCCAGAAGATTCAGATTCTGCAAACTGTGCTGCACACACTCAACTTTAATAAGAGCTTACCTGAGAGAGAGTCTCACTGAACATTTACACAGTACTTCAAATGGAGCCCATCAATACAGGTAGGTAGGACACAGGCTGAAAGGAAGGACATTTACACCAAAGACTGCCATTTCTTCATCAGATTTACAGCAGTGTTTAAATATTAGTGCTTTGTTGTCATCTCTACTTAGCAGAGCTGTGCTACTTTATCAGAGCCTAACCTCAGCCAGGTAAGATGTGTCTCATCACCTCTGACTTCAATGTTGCGATGAACATCACTGGACAACAGGCAAATTCATCAGAAGACTAATTTTAAAACAAGAGGGTTTTAATTAATTGAATCTGATTATGGTTGGGTTTTTTTTTAATCAATTCCTACCTCTTTCTTGTACTTTAACAATAATACAGCCACAGTGTCAGAATTCAAATGCAGAAAACATTTATGAAAGCATCTGAAAACAAGCCTCCAGCAATCAGCAGCACCACATTTTCCAGTTTGCTGGGGTTCTGGCATAACACTGTACTCACCTTTCATAATGCAACAAAAGCTAGAATTGTCCTTCCATTTTTCAGTAATTCAGTTCAATTTCCCAACCCGAAGGATTTTATCAGAAGGGTTGTAGCTTGAAAATTTTTGCTTTCTGCATTGAAAGAAGTTTTATAAAGCAAAAAAATCTAACATTTCCTTCATTTGGTTTTACCTAAGTTTCATGGTTATTGGAAGAAGCCTATATATAAGACCAAAGTATACATTTAAGGCTCAGAAAAGCACATAAAAATAACCCTATTTTTACATCAAGATATCCCAGCTCATGTATCAATTGTTTGTGAGAATTTGCAGACAGAGGTTCTAGGTGTTATCCACTTCACCCTCCTCACAACCTATGCAGTAGGCCTTGTTTTAGGCACAGGAAAGTGCAGTTGGCAAAACACATCTGCTGTGGTATTTTTGGATCGTGTAGAAAAAAGATTTTTTTTATTTTTTAAAGCAGATTCTATTTCATATTTTTAAAGTAAACAAAATATTTTCACAAACCAATTTTCATTTGATTCCAGCTGGAGAGGTTTAATACAACATGGATTTTTTTTTACCCATTAGTCAAATAATCAATTATTTATCAGCATAGCTCTCTATTTATGAAGAGTAAGCATTACTTATTCCATTGATCTAGGGCCTGGTCTATACCTTCCCTTTTCCAGCATAAGGGAGTCATAAGAAGTTAAGAAATATCTACAGATTGCCGAGGATAATCTCTGTAAGGGAGTACTTCCTCCTGCAAAATTACTAACCATTCTTTGAGGACAGGATTAATTTGAGAGTAGGCTTAGATGCGATTCATAATGCTAAATGAGCAGGTGGCATTCTAAATAGTCACGCAGAAGTTTCTGCCTCTCTTGGCAAACACAAATGTTTGATGTGAACAAAGCCAAAAGGGTTTTGTTATTTGCTGAACACTCGACTCAGGCTCCCATTTCCAAGGTTTTCTTCCCTTGGGACATGTGGGCCTTCAGTTACTCACTCACACAGATTAGAGGTTATCCTTAAAAGTGTTCTGACTACGGCAGAACAAGGCTCTAAGGAGGTTTCCACTTCTTAAGAAATACCCTCAAATATTATGCTTCCCAAAAGGCAAGGAGGGAGGGCATTTGGATAAACAGAGGGGACTAAACAGAGAAGTCCAGCCACGAAAGTAACAACCAAACTCCAGGATGCAGGAAATAATTAAGGAGGATTTTAGTTCCTAAGAGGAAATCAGAGATCACTATGTACAGTTTTCACTAAACCGTTTTATTGCAGTTTAAGCTCTCTATTGCTGTGCTGTAATCAAACAGGAGGAACACCAGCGAGGAACAGTGAGAAATCCATGTGCATGGAAATCTGCTGAAACTCTTTGAGTCATGCACATAGAAAAAGCCCAAGCCTGTAATGAGCAGCGTCAAAAGCACAGGCAGGTAGATGATTACATGCTGCTGTCCAGGAGTATATAACAGATTAGTGGATTTCAGTTTTATAAACTTCACAAGCTTTGTCCACCCTGCAGAAGGTATTAAAACAGAAGTTCAGAAAACCACAACCACGTGGTGTGTGTGTGTGTCAGGAAACATGGTCAAAAGAAAGGATGTTTCCTGAAACCATGGAGACAGTGTTGCCAACTCCTCCCCATGAATCAGAGCAAGGCAGGAAGTTCTCTCCCTGGTCATGATGCTTTCTGTAGCGTGTGCATAATTTCTCTTCTATGAGAAGAAGAACAATTTCCCTTTTTCAGTTTCCTGCAGGACAAGCCTTTCAGTGCCAAACCAGGTTACTTCTGTGTAGCTGTCAGACAATCCACAATTCCAAAGCAAGGAGCATCACCGTGCACACAGAGTTCGGTGTGTTTTCAAATACAGAACAAGAAATAAAAGCCACCTCCTGAGCCAGTTTTTAATAGTTAGCAGAACGCTCATGAGCATACTTTGCAAATGCAACCACCACACTTCACAGCACCAGTGGGACACAAGCTCTTGGAATAAAAACAGTGCTGGCAAAGTGGGGTGGTGGTTATATGATCAGTGAACAATCGCCATGATAGTTTTAATTAAGTTGAAGAAGGAACTTACTCCCGATTCTGGCATTCTTCAATGCCGTAGAGTTTGAGGTGAAAATCACAGAATTCCTGTTTCAGTGAACATCATGGAGAAGAATGACTACAATAAAACTACTGGCTTGATTTCTATGGCATTTATTTTTGGAAGTGTTTACCAACAGGTCTCTCCTACACTGTACAGAAGAGATTCTGTTTTCATCTACCTGCACATGTCCTCTGCTACAACACTGACAGTTTTCCCCTCCTCAATCTTGAATCTTGCAGATTGTATGCAGATTCCCTATGCATATAAAGGGAAACAGAGCTTGTTCTTCTAGTATTGCTGAATGACATAATAAGGGCTAATTTGGACTGAGATACAGTCACTGAAGGGTAAACTCTTGTCATTTCTAGAGGCCATTTCAAAGAAGCCACAGGTGTGAAGAATTCCAATCTCTTACAAGCTAGAACCAGTATAAGATGTAAAGAAATTCAGCTGATGTTAAAACAGATGCAACAGCTCTGTCCTGGTGGGTGAAAGAATATTCTCTCCTTGTCTCCCTTCCATAGTTTTATGTACTCCCATCACCCTGAATACAAGAGAAACTGCAAACTTGAAAACATTGGTAAGTAGAAGAGTCTTTTGTTGTAGGAGTTCATAACTTTAACTGTCAGCAAATCACCCATCTGCAGTGCTGATGATATAAAAATTAGTTCAGAGAGCTGACATGTTGGCTAAAGGCATTATTTAATGTGGTTGCCAGAAATCCCTTCATAAAAGTTTGTGACTCCAGCAGCTGGTCCTAGTTGCCATGAGACTTCTTGTGTGTTCTTCCTTGGAAGGCAGAGAAACCAAAACCATACTCCATGTCTCAGGAAAGATCTGTGCCTGATTTTAACTAAATTGAACAATGAAAGGCTCCCATCATCACCCATTACAGAGATGGCTTTTCCATCACCTACAGCTCAAGAGCATCCTTCCAGTCTGCTCTGCTCTCCATAGGATCAGGCAGCAATGAGCTTTGAACATAATGATCAGACCCAGCAGAAATAACCCAGAAAGATTTAGAGGTTTTGCTGTATTCATCCAAAGGGGCACTGCTACTCATGTTCATGTCTTAACAAAGCATAAATCTTTACCAGGAAATAAAAAATGTAAATGTCCTGTAATGGTAGACAAATAGTTCCTTTTTAGCCAAGGCCTTACAAACACTTCTTTTTATACCCCTCTGAACCTGTCAAATTGATCAGTTTTAAAGGAGAGGTAAAACAACCTGTGTGAAGCAGAGGGACGTAATTTCCCAAACTGCCCTACTCAAATAATGAGAAATAGGTGATAAAGTTTATTTAAAGTTCAATCCAGCACATTGATCAGACCACCTCTTCTCCAAAAACTCTTTAGTGATTACAACTCCCTGTTAACACTGTCAGAAACTGATAATCCATAGAGGAGCGAAGCCCATGGCTTCCACATCCTTCTGGCTCATGTCCAGTGTGAGAGTTTTCCTTACTGCCTGGGATAATAGGATTTGCTGCATACACTTCCCTGTCCCTCCTTCCTTCACCACTGTGTGTTAGTACTGCAGAACTCTGGAATAGCTAATCCTCAGCTAGTGTTTCAGGAACAGGAAAAATCTCATTATTCTGCAGAAAATATACAGAACTATAATGTTGTGTAGTTCCTATGGAGTTATCAACTGAAACTTATTCAAAACTAACTTTTTTAAAAATTGCTTTTTAAAAATTACCTGCTGGCTCAGATTTTTAAAAGGTTTCTTTGACTAGCTGTACCTATGAACACTTCCATTTGCAGTACTTTTTCTTGGTGAAAATGATATTAAGGACAATCAAATTTCAAGTTACATAAATGCTTCTGAGTTCAAAATTGAGCAGCACTTGAAGAAATTATGCTATTCTGATTGCTCAAGAATAATAGAAGCAACTTCCAAAACTGCAGTCTTTTCCTTTGTGGTACTTTTCAGCAGCTTTAAATAGAGCTAACTGGTCAAGCAATGAGGCAAAGAGGTGTGCAAGGGCTTGTAAAACAAAGTATTCTTTGAGATGTATTTTTTATTAGTATAACCTGATAAGATGAACTTTGGCCACTGATCCACCAAGTGTCAGCAAAGTGAGTTAGGTAACATTTTCTGAGAAAGCTCCACAGGGAAAACAAACTCTCAGCCCTTTCCTGCCTCATGCCTCAAAGGCTGTTGCTGCTTTTGCAAAGCAGACGAACAAACCATTCCTTAAGCACAGAAAACTGGGGATGACTGTTCTGAAACTTCCTCAGAAAGTTAGATCACCTTATAAAACTGTAAGTTACTCTGCCACAAGACACTGAATCCTTCACATGTGACTGTACCCAATGTGCAAGGAGGGAACTCTAGAATTCCTGCCTACAATTGAACCATGGAACACAAAAGGTGACTTCTCTGCTTCTAACAGGATCATGCTCTCCAGACATTCCCTAAGACCACGTGTAGCCCTGCAAAAGTAACCAGAGGGAAAAAGCAAGGAGAAGCAACCATAGGAAGTAGCTGAATCCTGACTAGAAGTGAGGTCACATTCTGTTATCTGATAAGTTAAGATATCTGTTATCTTTCCCCAGCTAAGTGGTCTGGAGTCTTCAGAATACATTGGGGGTGGCTTCTGGCTAAGGGGTTATATGAAGGCTTCAGAGCACTTAGAGGGAGGTCCTAGAGAGATGGAGCTGAATTCCTGCTTCAGGGGGCTGAGGATCTGTGTGAAAGACATGCTGGATCTCCTTAATGCTCTGTCTGCCCACATTTAAGGAGATTTCTTTCTACTGCTCTTTGTTGTGACATGTGGATCCAATAAGTGTCTTCTTCCCTTCTGGATATCCTTCATACTTGCTTTGCTTGAGTTTTACCACCCCACCACACACTTCCTTTGAAAACCTGCCTCCCTTTCCATGGCTCCATGGAATATTACACTATTCCTTTAGTGTAATAGCTCCCAAACTTGGTCTGCGTTCTGGGCACAAAGGTTACTCCTGCAACCCCAGCCTGGACTGAACAGCACCCTCTCTTTGCCACAGCAATGCTGCAACTTTGATTGCCTCTGAGGATGTGAGACAGGGCGAGGCTTAATGCCTCTGAGGCAATTAATGCTTTCCAGACTTTGCACTGAACCTTAGCACTGTAGCTAAGGCTGGCTTCTTCTGCAGTGCCAAAAGGCCAATCTGGACAAGCAGGAAAAGGAACAACACCTCGGAGAAGAACCTGGTTTTGTAGTCATGGCCAGAGCTGTGAGCTCAGAGGGGTTGTGTTTTCCTCAGTCTTTACACCTTCCAGCCCTGCTTGGGGCTGGACATGGCAAGCTGCTTTGTTAATGACAGGGCACATATGTCAGCACCCAGCTGAGCTGTACTTTCCCCTGAGCTACTGGGTCAGTTTCTCTTCGGTCTTCCATCGGTGACTGCCTCCCAGTAACCCCTGTAAATCCCATGCTAGCTGCCTGCACCACAAGTAACTGCTGCTGCTGTGCACAGCAGAAAGGGGAAGCAGGAAGATGATACATTGATTACAAAATACATTTACTCCACAGAAAGTAATGGAAAATTGACTAGACAGAAAAAATGCAACTTTCAGCATTTTGCTGGACGAAGAAACTCCCCCATCCCAACAACCTCATTTTCCCCCCTGTGAACTTAAGGCTGCATCTGCCAGCATATGGGCTGGGAACAGATTGTCATGTGTAGGCTTAAGGTGTTTTAGCAAGTTCTCCAGCTAGGAACAGGTGCGTCTTTCTAATGCCCTTTCAAGTAACATATGGACTTCAGAGAAAATCCAGCAGGGTCTTCAGATCTCACTCTCCTAGCTCTGTCTGGTCAGACACTGTAGGGAAACCCATCTGTGCCAGCTCTCAAGTTCCCTTTGTTCTGTGCTGCCACTGTTGTGACAGTAAGTACCACAGTGCAGATTAGAGCTCCTATTTTGATGCTGATGTAGGCTCATCTATGCCTGGGACTCTTGAGTTTATTACACAAAGAGTAAATTCAGGAGTTAACTGCTTTGCATACATCCAAAACTTTCCAATGCTGTTTGTGACTGAAGTACAACAGCAAGTTCCCACACCCTTTACACCTCACCTGGTTTTTCAGAGTCCAACTCTGGCAGCTAACTGGATTTACCAAAAGCATGCATAAGCGTCTAAATCTGGTGTGAACTGATGGCACTTGGACTATGGATTCCTGCCTTTCAAGGAAGAATTTCAAAGTGGGAGAGAGCCACCTGATGAATGAAACTCAGGCCTGCAGACTGATCCTGGAAGATCCATCTAGTTGGCAGGCATGCAAATCCAGGGATAAAATTAAGAATACTGAGCCTAGAAAGATTATACTTTAGTTCTCATTCCTGCTATACACCTGCTTGTGGTTCCCAGACTCTCCTTCCTAGCTCACCTGCTGGGCAGGTAGGTTTCTTCATCTGTATGTTATTCCAAAGGCAGGTACTCCAGCCTTTGGAAGGAAAAGAGATGGGAGGTTTTATTTCTTGCCTCCAGTCAGAGATACAGGTTTGCAAATATGTTTGCAAAATAGATTGCAAATAATGCAAAGTTTGTCAGAAAATTAAACTTAAATCGAGGGCCCTAAACTCCAAAATAAACTAAGCTATGTAACTTAAATTTACATCCTGCATCCTGAAGCACAGGGATATTTTTGTCTTTTTCTCATGCCTTACATGCTGACATTCTTTCCATTACCATTGTCATCAGACAGCTTTTCTATGTATTCAGTCCCTTGCTATCCATATTTTCCTTCTTGAGATCCAGGTCAGTCCAGTGATCAGCAAGTTCATCAGTCTGAGTTCACTTCAATAATTTCAGGGGTAAAAGTTCTGTCTGAGTGTCCTCACCAGGAAATCATTCTTCATTTTATGTCCAATGTACCTGCTGTACATTGAACAACCACATAAAAGACAGCACTGAAAGAACTTTAACTCCGTGGCTCAAATCACCAATTACAGCTTGGAATGAAAACATCTTACTCAAAAGTAAAGGAACAGCAAGTCAAGAAGAGCCTCCCAAGAAAAGAGCTGCTAGCGAATAGAGTCACTGTGGGCCTGTGTTCACAGGTCATGGGTGGCAGGTGAAGCCCCTCCTTGCTGTCCCCTGCCTTCCTCCATGCCTCTGTACAACAGGAATGGGGCTCTGGATGTGGAAGGCCACTCAGCAGATGATGTGGCTGATGGTCCATCTACACCAGAGGTGGTGTGAAGGCCAGAAAGGCTTCCCCTCTGTACCAGCACCACCTCCACGAGGAAGGAAAGGTGGGTTATAGTTGTAGGTGACTCCTTCTGAGGGGAACAGAGAGTCCTACATGCCAGACAGACACTCCTCTCAGGGAAGCCTGCTGCCTCCCTGGGGCTTGGTTTAAGGACATTGCCAGGAAACTTCTTAGCCTGGTCCAAGGGCCCTTGGAGTATAACCCATTATTTCTCTTCCTTATAGGTGATAATAAAGCTGTGAAGGTAGACCAGGGACAATCACAATAATACTGCATGGCCCTGGGATGGTTGGCAAGTGAATCTGGAGCAGAGATAATTTTTTCTTTTTCTTCTTTTTCGACATTGGAAGAAAGATACAGAGCCAGTCTACCAATACATGGCTCCAGCACAGAGTTCTGCCCTCAGTCTCCTCCAGGCTGAACAGACCAAGTGACCTCAGCTGCTCCTCATAAGGCTTCCCCTCTAGAGCCTTCACCCTATTTCTAGCTCTCCTGTGGGCACTCTAACACCTTTACATCTTTCTTGTATTGTGGTGCCCAAACTGCACACGCTGCTCGAGGTGAGGCTGTACCCAGTGCAAAGTAGAGCGGGACAGTCACCTCCTCCAGCCAGCTGGTGATGTGTTGTGCCTGATGCACCCCAAGACACAAGCTGGCACAAGATCATTCAGTGACATTGCTTTGGAAATGTCAGACTTGCAAGTAATTTCATAGCCTAGTTCTTGCAATGTATGCCCCACTTAGCTGCTGAACTGTGAGTCACAACTTGAACACGGGAGTGGAAAAAATGTTGCTCTTACTTCTGCTGCAAGTAGGTGCAGAGACAGGATAATGAACTCCTATCACTCAAACTCTGCCTTCAGTCCTGCCACTGAAAATCAGCAAAGATAAAATTTAGCATGGTGTTAATTGAAAGCCATTTTTTGCTGTTTTGATCCTTTTGCATAAACATGGAGTGTATCAATCAATCAATCAATCAATCAGTCTGGGGGTAGATGAGACTCATGAATTCTCTTTTAAGGGTGTCCCAGAAAAGGACTGCCACATGGAAAAAGGTGATGTTCTCTGCTTCCAGTCAGGTCTGGTGTTCAGATTTTGCTCAGGTCTTGTAAGTCACCTCACTTCATAACCACCAAACCTGATGCTGATGGTGGGGAAACCTCAGAGCTGAACATTTAAGAATCGAGGCACTGGAAATCTTTTTTCAGTTGTTCACATTTCTGACCCTTTTAAATGGAAAAAGAAGTAATCCATCTGGTTTAATAGCATAGCCATTTCCTTTCAGTGCACCACCATAGTTGCAACACTTCACATGACTATTGGAATATCTATTACTGAATTTCTTCCTAAGATTTTATTAATTATACTCTCCGAGGATTGAATTTAGCAGGCCCTTTTCCATGGCTGAAATGAAGGAGAGTGTTCCAAAGGCATCAGTGCTCCCATCAGTTTGCCCCCAAGCATGTAAAACCACTGTTGCCAGCTCTTATGGAACAGGGCCTTTATATGTGTTTTTTTCTTCAAAGAGATGCTGAATGTTTACCAAAAAGTTCAGATATGTTTTGAATGTGATAACATCTAGAACTGTAATGCAAGGGATAGAGAAACTCTATCAAACAATCTTCGGATTGCTCAGAGCAACGTCCTTGGAATACACACACCCATAAAGGAAAGGTAGCACTGACTTAAAGAGCCTGCAGAGCTCTCCAGTTGTTTCACAATATTGCTTGTGGACAAAAAGTAAGCAGCTTTACAACAGCCCACATGCTTTGGAGGTTTTGGAGACCAGAATTTAGGGATAAGAGTGTTTGCAAAAAAAAACCAAAAAACCAAAAAACAACCCAAGTTTGGAAAATCCTTGGAGGATCAAAAGCTAAAGTTAGCTCAATAATACTGATCATGAGCAGGTCCTGCTGCTCAAGTCCTGAATCTGAGGGGCACTCCTTTTTTATTGCCACAACTGATATTGCTAATGCATTTTCCTAACCAAAGTCATGGAGGTGTTCTGATGGCAGGATGGCTGGAATATAAATATAGGGAGGACAGGCAGATTGACTCTGTCACACTCTCACAAACTCCCAGGATCCTTTTTTCCCTCATGTAGGTAAGGCAGAGGAAGTAATATTTCTGTGTTATGTACTGAAAATACAATGCATTACAATATGAAAAGGAATAATGATAAACCATCAGAGTTATTTATACCTAAACAGGCAAAAATCATTTTCATTGAAGAAATCTGACTTGGTGCCATTCTGTTTCTCCAGGCCAGTGTCCAGCCCACCTCCATCTCTTTCCTTCTGCCTTTATTAACACAGAGACAGTTTCTTTTCTGAGCTTTAATTCAGGCATGGGAAAAGCTCCTTTGGAGCTAAAGTGTTACCCTTCTTTAAACCCACCCCAAAACTCTTCTCTGTAGTGATGAGTAAAGGAAATTCTGCAGTGAACAGGCCACTGATGTGCCCTGACATGCCCAGACTCTCGCAGCTGGCACTGACTGGAATTGGTTGCTCCAAACCCTGATACTTCCTTTTCTGGGCATATCTGTTTATCCTTCATTGATTCAGATCATAAGTTCCCTTATGATACAAGAATTGTGTTGTTGTTTTATGCTCATGTGGTACTAAGCACCATCGTGTCATGAACTGTGGTACACAGAAATGCAAAAAATGTAAGATTGTGATTAAAAACAATAACAACAGCTCTACCTGAAGAAATCTGAAGTAATACAAGAAGTTACAAGAAACAAAGACTTCTGTGTGGCTTCCATGGGCTGCCCAGCAGCTAAAAATTTCTAAAACTGGGTATCCCTCATGTCAGAGGCAATTCTGTCACGTAACAAAGACATTTGGTTTAGATTAAAAAAAAAATAATTAAATTTAAAATTTAAATGGTTTTGGCATACTGCTTCAACCACCAAACTTCTATTTGATGATTTGTTCTGTATTTTTACCACAACAGCTTTCTAAACACCAAGCAGCACTAACTTTTCATTTTATAAGACAATAAAGTTATGATTTTGCCCTGTGTTAGACAAAATACTAATAAAAGGTTCTTGAACTACTGCTGAAGTAGTTGATGGATCTTGTGTGCTGTGTTCATTCCACTGAAGACCTGCTGCCATGACATGAAGTAATTGTGTGTCTTCCTAGGGGAAGAAAACCCTTGCTTGTCTTACTGATTCTGTCATCAAGTATTAAAAAAATCCCTCTGGTTAGGTCACACTGATAACCTTTGCAATAGATTGCTCATAATCTTGAATTTCTGCAGATGCCTCCCGTGTTAGCAGCAGGAAACTCTAGAGGCCTTTTCCCTGCTAAACCACTGCCCTGGATAAAGTGTGAGATATGCTGTGTATATTGAGAATATTTACTTGTAACACAGTCACTGCCTTAAGTAAGAGCAATCTCCAGGTTGCTTTACCTTCTGTTCTAAATCCAAAGCTTGAGGATTAGAATGTATTATCCCTTTTCCCCTAATCCACAAGGCTACACTGGGGACAGCACATGCAAGCATACAAGTCCCAGGGCACTGAGGACATCTGCTATCCTAGGAAAAGTGCAATTGCAAAATGTCTTGGTAGCACTTACACTGTCAGGACTTTCAACCAAATAAGATGCCATGGATTTCATACACAACTGGACCAGAAAGGTTTTCAGGAGCGTGCTGTCTATCCCAAAACATGTCCCACTCAGCTATCATAAGCCAAGCACTGAACTTCATGTCCAGAATAACTTGAATGAAATATTTTTGGGAACTCATAGTTGAAACAAACAAACAAACAAACAAACAAAGTCCTCCAAACAATAAACAATTACAAACACAAAAGCCCTAAATAGCTAAGGCAATTGGTGAACATACAAGAATTGTTTGCAGCTAAATAAGCTCAGTTTCACTTTCCATTCACTGAGCCATGTCTTCAGCTAATTTAAATTCACAGAAATTTATGAAATTCAATGGAAAAGTTCTAATTACTATTCCATGTATACGACTTACCAAAATTGCAAAGGATTTAGGAGATTTTTCATAAATCAAAACATGACTGCCTACACCCCTGCCCTGCATCTCAACTTAGCAGTCACTTTCTCCTGGCCACCAAAACATGCTTGGACCTCAGAATCTCCTATCAAATAACTCCTAATCCTACATGCCTCAAAATGTTTTTGGGAGAGAGGTCTTTCAGCTGATTTCCTAACTATTTTGCAAGCAAGTGTGACTCTGTTCTGATGAATCCCCAGTGAGTTAAAACAAAACTGAAAAGAAAAGCAGATGCTGGTAAGTGAAAAAGCATCATGGGTGGAAACCTATGATAAACTGTGAAACAGCAATGCCAACTGCCTTAGAGAAAGAGAGCTGAAAACAGACTAAATGGTCCTCAGTACAAGGAAGATAGAACTAAAACTACATTTCTACCTTTAACAAGTCAAAAATAATAATGTTGAAGGTTCCCAAGATGCAGAAGTTGGAACCTGACTGGAGAAAAAAAATGTCTTATGTCTTTTACTTACTAATCAGTTTTTTAAAAAATGTAGACATCTTTGTGGCTTTGAGGCTTTCTAGCTAATAGTTTGGAGACTTTATGTGTCTTTCCTGCTTCAGAAAACAAAACCAACATGTAAAATAAATTCAGATTGAAGTCAAGAGAACCTGTATTGCCTTCACGTCAAGGCAAAGAGCTGCTGCCAGGAGCTGTGGACTTTGCCTTTTTAAGTGGAATTTCAGAGGATCAGGATCTGTTTCTCTCTCTTATGTCCCCAATTATTTGACAAAGAAGCTCTTGCCTTCAGCTGCCCTGAGTGAAAATATATAGGCTGCTCCTTTTGCTTATCTTGCAAGCCCTGCAGATGAACCTTCCCCAGATGCAGGCAGACAGGCAGAGCTGAGCTCTGAGAGCTCTGCTCTGTGAACAGCTCCATCTGACAGCCCCAAGCTGCCCTGTCCCCATTCCTGCATTCTTCTGCTCCATTCTGCTCTTTAGGAGACTCATCCCCTGACATCTGCCCCAACCATCTCTTCAGCAGACACAGAGCACAGACATTGCCTCTGTAGCCCTGCTCTGTACTGTTCTGGAGCTCACATGAACTCACAGGAGAAGTTGGTGCTAACAAAAACACCAGACGAGGCTCTCATAAAGACTTCTTGTCTCACCTCAGGTGGGCAAGGCTTACAAAAGTGAATCCACTGCTGCTGACAGGGGTTCCCACCTAATAAAGCCACCAGAATCTGGGCAGGAGAGTGTCAGCTAGGCAGGAGAATCACAGAATCACACTCAAACTCTGTGGCCTTAGTCTGAATCAGTTTGGACCCTATTAATCTGCCAATTTTCAGGAAGCATGCATGGGTGCTGGGGAAAAGTACTGAAGTTTTTATTTTTCCAGAAAAAATAATGTAAACACACATGCTTATTAGTAGAGTGGGAAACAAATGCACATCTTTGCTTCTTATCATTCTTTGGTTACTTTCACCAATAAAATTTATTTTTTCCTTTTTTGCACACTTGCTGTTCTTAGTTTGAAAGTTTGTCTGTATTTCAAAGGGAAGGATTTTCTTTGACAATGTAAAAGGGAAGCAAACAAACTGGCAGAGAAAACACATGGGTCACTGGGACCAGTGCTGACATTAGCCTTCAAATAAACCCTTAGGGGTTTTTTATCGTTTATACAAGAAATTTAGTTCTCTTTTTCAAAATGTGCCTTTGGGCAACTACACAAATACTATTCCATTAGTGTAATTGTACTAATTTTAATCACAAGCAGCTTGTAATCACTGAAATACCTTCTGACTAAAACTATTAAAGCATTTGACAGTGATGCATGCAAAACAGCATCCTGTGATTAGGTTGTATCATTAGTGGGAGATGTTTCAGCTCATATGATTAAATCTTCTTGACATTTGGTATTACATTTGCGATGGCTGTTTGATCATGCACTGGCACCCATGACAACAAATCTACACTCATTCAGACAAGGTCAGCGCAGAGAAGCTGTAAACAGTATAACAGGCAGCCTTGCATTTGCCCACATGGAACAGAAGGAAAGAACCTGTCTTGAAATTCATTAAATATCCGAGAGCCTTGCTGCTGTGGTGGATTTTCTCAATTCAAGCACTGGCTTAAAAAGATTTTGCCCCTAACAGCTCGTCCTTGGCCTGCAGTTGTACCCTTAGAGCTTGGACATGGAAAAGAACTGACAGGAAAACTTCTGTGCCAGCCTCCCAGTCCATTTCTGGGACTTTTATCTCACTAACTACTGCCACAACTGAAGGTAAAACTCTATCCTGCTTTAAGGAAAGTTTCCTGTCTGACCACTCTGTCAGTCACACTGCCACCACCCCGGGCTGTCAGTGCTGGGACCGAAGCCCCTTGTCCACAGGCTGTTCCAGTGACCTGATGGGTGCCCCACTTGAGTCCCCACACACCCCACACTCACACACTCACACAGGTTTCCCTCACTGGCTGGAGCCCAGGTTCCCATAGCAGAGTCCCAGATGCCTGAATCCTTAAGACTATTTAATAGTGCTGCAGTAACAGCTGAACAGAAACAGCTCCAGCTGGTACCTCTGAGGAGGGACCCATTAAAAAAGGAATTCCTGGGCTTTTATACCCTCACAGTCTAAGTGTGCCATAGTCTGGGGTCTTCCTGCTGAGCCATCATCTCCTGTTGGGCCTGAGGGTCCAGTCACCTGGCTGGAGCTGCAGGTCCCTGTTCCCTTTGTCCTGGAAAGGGCTGGTGCCACCTCATGAACCCTTGCCTGGGGCTCCAGCCATTCCCCCCACCCAGGATCAACCTGCAGCTCCCACTGCAGCTGCTCCCTGAGCTACCAGCACTACCTGTATTCCTCAACCCTGAACCACTTCAGCTGGCAGAGGCCCTGGCAGCTCCAGGACTATGTTCCTTTCAGCAGCAGTGTGTACAGCCACACGAATTTAAGGTAGCCACCAAAGCGTGGGTTTAAAATAAAAGCATTGGGTTCTGTTTCAAATAATGTCATGGATGTGGGGACAAACTGTTCTGAGCGTGTTCTCTTTGATACCCCATAAGCTGCAAACTGCTGTTTCCATCTCCCCAGTGTCTGGCCAGCATCCTGGTACAGATGGCTGTTGTACATGCCTCTGCCAGGACAGCTGAGCTGCCAAGGCTGTGTGGTGCTGACATCCCCACTCAGCCAGGGAGAAACCTTTATTTAGGCACAGATACACTGGCAGAAGAGGAGTTTTGGCAGCACAGACCGCACTGGCACAGGATGAAGTGAACAGAATTTATTCAAAGCACAGATTTGCTTTCCTTGAACGCACCAGGCTTATCAAAGCACTTTTGTTAAATTCCCACTGCATGCATGGCACACAATTCCAACAGGAGCAGGATTTTCCTCTCAAAACCATAAGCTGTGTCATGAGGAACTGCTAAGTTCATTCCCACTGGGAAACAACTGTGATTTGAGAAGCCTTCCATATCATCAATTTATTTCAAGGATGTAATACACACAAAAAGTCTCTGCAAGCAACTCCACTGCACGTGCTGGCCCAAGATTGAAGAGCTGTAATTTTGAAGGCCGCAAAGCTGTTATGAAGAGGTAGATCACAGATATATTCTGTTTATTTTTACACAGAGGAAACCTTCAGCAGTATGTATCATCCCAGAAACCTTTTCTTTTTCCTTTTATTTTTCAGAAGTAATTCCTTACCAGAAGCGTGCAGCTGACAGTGAACTAAAGGCACATTTTGGTCTTAGGGGTCTGATGAGAAGTAAAAAGTAGCATGACCACTGCAAGCATTCTTGAATTAGAGGCATTCAAGATCCTGAGAAGATCACTAGAAGCAGGTCAGTCTTCTTAAACCCTTTGTCATCTTAAGGCAATCAGTTCCAATTTCATTTGCTTTCAGTCAAAAGACAGCCTTCAGCTAAAAGCATTTATTCAATTAAGACATTTAGGTCTGTTGGAGTGTAGGCTGACAATGTTTACTTACCCAGAAATTTCTACCCCATTTTCACTCTCTGGAACTCCTCTGTCCGTTTTTTTTTTTTTTTTTTTTTTTAAAGGAAAAACAGAGAGCCCAAGCAGGGTGAATCAGCTCAGGACTGGATGAGCACCAGAGCCAAAGCCATGGAACCAGGCAGAGAGGGAGCACAGAGGGAGCCGAGTGGTTAAACCGAGATGGCCTTTGTCACTACTCAGAGAGAAGGAACAAGATTTTGGTTTCCCTTTTGCTTCTTTTTACTCAAGGGGTGATAGGAGATGGCACCACAATGGTATTTCACTATTATTTCCAAGCAGAAAACTCAGATTAAATGTCCAGGAAGTAGACAGGGAACTTAAGAAAAAAACAGGTGTTATCCACTACACACTATAGTTCTGTTATAACCTCGAAATTCAGTACAGATTCCATGAAATCACCTCAAAATCCAAGCCCAATTACCTTTGAACTTTTACTGAGTTTCAGATGAACCTTAGATTAATGTTTTTGCCCATAAACCGTGGGAAATATGTTAACTTCATATGATCAAACCACAAAAAGGATGAAAATAAGCAGTTTAAGCTGCGCTTTGTTTTGAAAGGTTTTGCAAAATGAAGCCCAGTTACTGGGAATTCACATGATGCCAGCTCAGAAATAAAACCTCCACAAGGTCCCTGGGAAATGAAACAGGAGTATTTGACACTGTGCTCCTACTTCCCTTTAAGTGTTCCTAAGTGGCAGTTATTTTTGCTTTTGGTTTTTATGCTTCTTTTTCCAAGTTTGCACATAAAAACTCAGATCTGCCTCAAACATCTACCCTTCTGCTGAGGGATTATGTTGAAGGAGCATAGCTTTGGGTTTTGTGCATTTTTGCTTGTATACTTGTTTGGGGCATTTTAACGTGAAAAAGAAAACCCCACAAATGTCTGTTTTGCAATTGAGTGTTGGTTTTTGGCAAATATAAGTTTAAAAATGAAAACAGGGACTCAGCTAACCAATCTTATCATAATCAGTATTCCTGATCCCTAGTAAAGGCAGAAAACACTTTTGAGTTGTATTTGTTCCAGATTGAATTGAGATTGTTGGAAGATTACTGCTGACATCAACACAGGGGTTGACATCAAACACTCGAGGGTAAGGCTCTGAATGAAATCTGAATGAAATCTGTGTGTTAGGCTGTCTGAAAGCTCCTGCATTTCAGAACAGTTAAGGAATAACTGGGCATGGCATCATGGCAACAGCACAGCTGTGGTGGGTAGCTAGTACTGCTGGAGACACGCTGAGAAAAATAGAGGCCATGCAACCAAGTCTTCAGAGATATGCTGAAATCCTGAGGCCCAAAGGAATTTTTTACAATATACAATCTGCTGTATGGAGTTTGCCTTAAGACCTAGGCATCCCCTTGGTTTCTATTCCAGCACAAGCTGGGCTGCCCCTGCCTGTTCGCATCATTTCACATATTTCCTCAATGTCATCTGATGTCCCTGCCCATAGCACGGATCATCTTAAAATTTAGATACCATGCACTCATTGAGGCACTTACAAGTTCTTACAGAGACCCAGGTTGAGACCCAGAGGTCCCCTGGGATCTGTTTCTGTAGCAGAACGAACTGGCACTCGAGTTCTCATCTCCTCCTCCTCAAACACCCCCACTCCACCCTGTGCATCTCCTCATGTCATTTCAGTGTGCTGAGTGAAGGTGCTCTAAAATCCTGCTGCAACAGGGTGCAGTGAAAAAGCACATTGCAAATGCACATTGCACTGGGAGTTGTGGGCAATGCATTTACTTGGCTCCGTAAATATCCAGGGCAGAGCACAGCCCTCGGCTAATAATACAACCCAGTGATACAGTCAGTACACACAAGTTTACTGACAAGAGGCTGGAGCAGTCTGATCCTGTGGAAAAACAGAACCCAGGCACCAGCTCTGCCAGTATCCAGAGCTGCTTGCTGGCACACAGTATCTTTCACTCAGCAGGCACCAGGGACTATTATAAAAAAGAATTTACCAGGAAGACCCCATGCTCTTTTTATCCCTGAAGGAATTGTTTAGAGACACATTATGCTTCAGATCCTTCAAGTCAAAGTTTGCAGGGACCTTTCAGAGAGAATGACATATGCTAGAAGTCACTTTAAATGGTTTTACCAAAAACTGAGGAGTTAAAAGCACATCCTGACATTGAATAGTTTTTTTAAGCACTCAGGAGACTTTGCAGCTTCTTCTAACTGTGTCATTAAATACCATCATTTCTGAACAAGCAAAGGATTCAGGAAACTCCTTCAGAGTCGTGGTCAATTTGCTGTTTATTTACTGTAAGCCAGCTCTTCTTATGAGGAAGTTCCACACCAGGTTAATAAACTGAGGGTAACAACTGCAGAGTTATAAAGGGCAGAATCACCCTCCTATAGGGTCTAGCCCCATATTAGTGTGATAAATGACTGCACTGTGCCATGGGAGGGTTGAACACAAGCTGGGTTGCTTAGGACACTTCCAGGGCTGGAAGGACCCTGCCAGGCCACACAGGCACATCCCCAGGGTGGCTCAGAAGGAGATATTTTCTCCAGTATAGAGCAGGCTGGAGCTTTGCTGCTCACTTCAATAAGCCAAAGTGGGTTGTTTGGAAACTCCCTGAGAACCAGAGAAATAAGCTTTTAAAAATTGTGGGAGGGTGATTTTTCTCAGAAGAAGTGAGAGTATTATCCAATCTGCAGAAAGATGTAAAAATATAGAAGAAAAAAAAAAAAGAAAGAAAGAAGAACAAAATCCAGAAATTTAATTATTCTCCAACAGACATGCTGTAAATACACTGTACCCCACTAGCTCATTCAGCTGAGTAGCTGTGCCACCCTTAACCCAAAAAGCAAAACCACCCAACCAAAACTAACCCTTCTGGGCTGGGGGGATTCACATTTCTGGTGTCAGGGGAATTTTGACATGATCCTATCTTTACCTAAAGGCACAGGCAGAGACAATAAGACCTGTGTAAGCAATTTGAAAGCTTGCCTAACCAGCTGACAATATTTTTTTTCTTATTTTATTCCTACATTATGGCTTGTTTTGATATTTTCCAGTGCTCAAAAGAACAAGGTTTCCCCATTATCAATAATCAGCAATGCTAAAGACACTTTACCCAGCAGCACTGTTGGAGTGCAAGATTTGCCAGCTGTGCCAGCTCCTTGTCTGGCAGCCAAATCCAGTCTTTGGACAGTCCTGGTGCAAGAAAGACCAACCCTTTTTGCCAGTGGGGCTGATGTGGCTTTTTCCAGGTGGCTGCTCAGGAGCTCTTGTGTCTATTTCAGACATCTCTGTTCCTGCTGGGTACCACCTCCTGCATGAAATCTGTAATACCATCAAGGAATGGGGGAGATGCTTTGATTTGAAACTTTATACTTCTTAGCATAGAACAACAAGATGATAAGGAAGATGGAGAGATTAATACTCAAAGGCAGCACCACCAACAGATACATTTGCTCTCTGGAAACTGGAAATTTTTCTACTGAGAATTTTAAAAAAGTTCATCTACGCGGAGCCAATGGCTGTGGTGACTGCACCAAAGCTGCTTGCTTGGAGGAAATTCAAAATACAGAAATTGGAGGTCAAAATGAAATTAGTTCTAACAGTCCCATTTGGGCTTCATCCTGAGAGCTTTGCATGGTATTTTTCACATTTTGCCTTTTTTCTGAGGCAGCTAATCTTGTGATATCCTGTCATGTTAGTCCCCCCTCCTACAGTGACAGAGCTTCCTGCCTGTGAGTTGAAATGAGCAGACTTCTTGAAAAGGTCTAATTGTTTGGGGTTTTTTTTTCCCTGAGGTGGATCTGAGGGGATGTTAGGAAGAATGGCCCTGCAGTCACCAATCTGCTTGTGAAATGAAAGCACCTGCTGTGAACTCTCAGCAAATTTAACCCCACTGACAACTCCTGACCAACAAAACAGGAAGAATAATACACAGATTTGTCATCCTTTGCCTCATGTACCAAAAATACTATTTTGTTGAAGCACACCATCTTCTAAGTCTTTAAAGAGCATGGTGTGGGTGCCTGGTACCAGATGTTCACAACAGAAATTCTGAACAATGCCACCTCCCCCAGCAAGCCTGAAGGACACTGAAGTGAAGAGAGAGAAAAAGCATCTCTAGAAAAGTCTAAGGCTGATACTGTTGAGGATAATGACAGACAGGAGCCACGCAAAACTGAGAAGGAAATGGAATCTCTGAAAATTAATAAGTAACAGTTTCCTTTTGAGATTAATAAGCTGTGGGAAGCAATGGATCTTACAGGACAATGAGGCTGGACAATCCCCTAGTGAGAAGAAAGACACACAGCTTTTGTAAATGAGCAGGCAGCATTTTCCAGTCCCTAGGATGACATACTTCTGCTCCACAATTTTCTCCCATTATTCCTCCATTTTCCAGTGGATGGAAACAGATTTATTCTCACTCTGTTTAGTTGTGTACTTACTTACTTGACTTTCTGCTGCATGTAGATGGTCTTTATATGGAAAAAAAAAAGGATAGATAGCTCTCCATGTGTCTTTTTTTTTTTTTTTCCTGCTGAATGATCTTTCTATTTACCAGTTCATCTCCGCAATCATATGAGGAACACAGGATTTGTTCTCATCATTTGCTTTTTTTTTAACCTCAGCTGGGCAAGGCTTCAGCTCCAGCCTGTGAGAACTTCCCATAATACTCTTTAAATTATCAGTTCTTTCAGGCTGCAGGTCTCAAGGGGACCAGCACATTTGCATTGGTGACAGCCAACTACTGCTCCAGGGTCGCTCCCGTCACATTTCTTTTGCATCAAGTTGACGCTCAAGGTCAAATGACATGTTAGCTTCGACACTGCGGTGATACTTGACTTCATGGGCACCCCAAGGTCAGGCTGTTCTTGGCTGAGCAGCACAGACAGAGGAGCCTGCTTGCCTCCCTTGGCTTGGGCTGTGAAATGATGGAGCAATTACTTCCACAGGAGGAAGAATGGTAGGCAGAAGAGAAAAGCTGGCCGAGACTCAAGTTCCCTTTTGCGCTGCTATTGCTGTATTAGCATAACAAAATAATTGCACCTTTCTTGCTAAGGTATGATGCCTTAAATGGCTGCTTAGAAACAGAGATTTAGACAGGAATAAAGGAAAAAAAGTGGTATTTATTTGAAAGGTCTTCAGGTGCACACTTTGGGCTCCAGAGGCTCCTGCCTCAGTGGATCCCAAAATGGACAATGACAGCTCACGAGTTCTTCACACTTTTATATCAGCATCAATTCACCACCCAGAACCCAGCCAAGGATGGAATTTCCCCAAGCTTGCCCCACTCTCCCCAAGATAATGGTTTACAGTTCTTGGTCTGGGTGTCCTTGGAGAGCAAGTTAGAGGTTTTGTTATGTCTATCTTAGCATAGAGAACAGCACTTAAGAAGCTACAGGAAACTTCAGAGCTACACTAGCAGTACAGGATTTGAAAAATATAAAAGTTAAAACCTGAGGCATCAGGTAGACAAACCAAATGTCCACCAGTCTGGCCAGTTCATCACTAGGCTGTGCTAGTACCCTCCTCTATTACAGATTACTACCTCCTTTTAGGATATATGGTATTAAATGCTCAGGACAGAGTTCTCTCATGCCCTTAGAATCAAAAGCTGTGTTATTTTTTCTAATGGTCGCATGCAAATTATCGAGTTACATTCACTTAATTCATTCACCTGACCAGCCTCTGTCTCACATCAGTTCAGAGAAATCAAAAGCATTAACCCTCTAACATAAAAGATGAGTTTTAATGCTTGATATTGAGAAACAAACCACCTTTGCAGCCTTTGACAGTCAAGTGGATTCTTAAATAGGCAGTATCAGACGGGGGGGCTATGAGGAACCTGTGCACTTCTACAGCCTTACACACAGGATGGAGAACCTCTGTTTACTTTTGCAAGGTAAGCAAAAAAAGATGCTGGGAAAGCATCCTGCAGACAGATATGTAGTTTAAAATCCAGAACCAAAACAGGCAAAGGAAGAATATTCACCTTATTGAAGACACTGTGATTTGGACAAGTGACATCCTTCCCACCCTATAAAACTACTGCAAGGATTAACCAGCACTTGGATATTTATATCTAAGAACAGTCCTAAAAATGAGTTGTGCTTCATGCAAACTGAGAAACAGACAAAGTGACACATTCAGCTTATATAACACCATAAAAAAAGAAAACTTGCTGCAATTCAAAATGAAAAGAAAAAAATATCAATCAGGACATAAATGTCTTCTGGCTACCACACAAACAGACACCTCAGCATCTTCTGCAGCTTTAACTGCATTTTGGTTCAAACCCTTCAGTATAACTCAGTAAATATAAATGAATAATAGCAGATGAACACATTTGTCCCTTTGTAAACACAGGAGAAAACCATCTATACAGAACCTATTGCTTCAATAAAATCTTTTGAAGCACAATATGTGAAGAAATGTCATATAAGAAACAGAGTCAAACCCTGGCATTTGAAAACCAAACACGCTTCTGTTTGGCTGAAGTAATTTCTCTTTTTTCCATACCTGAAACTTTTGTTCTGCAACTTGAAAATGCCTCCATTGAATTTATTCAATCCCATTCTAGTTGCTGCTTCTTTTACATTTGGGTCTCCTTTTATTTGGTCCATCATACCAAAATAAACTTATGTAAGCCAAAATGCTCTGTTTTGATGACACTAGTTTGTTTCTCTTTCCCTCACTAAAGAATCTCCAGATCCAGCTTACTTCTTTCCATCTGATATTTGGGAAGTCTTTTCTCTTTCAGTACTCTAACCCAACATGCTGTTTTTAATAAGGTTTGGCACTGATTTATCTTGTACTAAGATAACATAAACCTCTTTTCTTCCACTCCAAATGGTAGAGCAGAATAGTGGCAAGTGATGAAACTTGATGATTAAAACAACTTGAAAGTAGTACAAAATAACTTCTCAAATTTTACTATCACATGCAAATATTCCTCCTCTCTTCTTTTCTACTCAGAATCTTGTGTAGCTGTTAATACCTGGGCAAGGAGAGTGGGAAATGTCCTTTGACATACTTTCACAGAGAAAACCCTCCTTCTTCCTTCTTGCTTTTCAGCAGTTTCTCCTCACCTGCTTGCACCTTCCCCTACCTGAGTTGCTGCACTGGAATGGGAGTTTCTAAAATACTTTTCCTAGTTTCTGTCACATTCCTTTCTCTGTCTCATACTTCAGAAAGTAGACCTGACCATGAGGAAGAACTTCTTTACTGTGAGGGTGACTGAGCACTGGAATTGGCTGCCCAGAGAGGTTGTGGAGTCTTCTTCCCTGAAAATATTCAAAACCCCTCTGGACACCATCCCAAGACACATGTTCTAGGGGACCCTGCTTGAGCAGGGACCTTGGCCTAGATGTCCTACAGTGGTCCTTTGCAACTTTACCTGTCAGTGATTCTGTGACCTTAATCTCATCTTCTCTGGATTTCCTACTGTTGGACATAACCCACTAAGGAAATGTAGAATATGCATTTCAAATGCATTGGGCTGACACAGAGCCCTCTGATCATTGCACCCTAAAAGAGATTTCAGTAAGCAATGGAATAAGATCTGCATGTTCTATATGCTGAGAGAGACCCTGGCCCTGGAGAAATATGGAGTTTGTTGACCCTCTCTCCAAATTTCCAAAAATCAATTTGAATGAAATCTAACTGAAAGGCATGGAAAAAGATTAAATAATTCCTCTCAGGGTAATGTGGCTGAACCCATGGCAGAGTAAACACAGAGGTTTTGGGGTAACTCTTAATCATAGCTATTGTGTCTCCTATTCCCTCATGGCAGCCACATGGATCTCCTACCACAGAAGGAGGCAACTTCATATACAACAATTCTTCTTAGGATTTCAGTGATAGCATCAGGACATTATTAAATAGGCAGCCTAGGTCTGACAGTGACACTGCTCCCAGTGTACTCTGTGAAGAAAAGGTTTCTAACTCTATAGCACAGGAAAAGGCTTGTTCCTAATCATCAACAGGAGACAAGGGTATATTTAGAATCCTCTTGTAAACAAAACCACAGATGGGGAGAATTATTTCCTTGCAGAAGAGGCTGCCCACACATTTTGTGCTCTCTGAGTGGCTCAGGCTTTGTCAGCTCCAGATGATCTGCTTTTCACCACTGCTCTAAGCAAATACTGCAAAGTGCAGGCACTCACTGCAGAGAGTGCAAAAAAACAATGCAAAGGCAATGTTGCCATTATACATTAACAAATAGCTCTTCAAGCATTAATCATACAGGTCTGGAGGAAAGCATAAAAATCTTGACAGGGTTGCAGAAAAAGTGGAAGATGTTCTGGTTTGAGCCTTTCCCAGGATTTCAGGATTCTCAGAATTAATATTTAAATCCTTGGTCAGATACATGCTGAAAGACTGCAATTATGACATCTTAAAATAGAACAAATCAATCAATCAATAATTAATCAAATAATCTACAAATGGCCCCAGCAAACCATTCTTCTTTGGATCTAATTAGGTGATAAAACCTAGTTAGACAGTTATCAGTGAGATTAAAATGGGCTTACAGCTTCAGACCCTCTAGGACCTTGGGACACCACAGTGACCTAATGCTGAAAAGCTGCATCTTTCCCACAAACCACCTAAGCTCATCCCTAAATGACAGTGGCACCCTGAAAAACCACACTTCGGTTTGTGCTAGCTTATTTCTTTGCTATTTGTTTCCCCAAAGCAGCTAAACTTTCCTTGAATGAGGGCCTAAAACAAACACGTGAAGAAAGTGTTTAATTCACCTTTCAAAGAGCAAAGGTACCTCTTGCTGTGTCCATCTGATCACAGAAGAAGCAGAAAGGCAGGTGTACTGGGTACTCTATTCCTTGGGAGCTTGTGTGCATTCTCCAGAGCCCTGTTTCTTGCAACTAGGGTGAATACTGAAAAAGCAGAACCTTGGGGATGGCTTTGGGAGGAGAAGGATAAACAAACTCCTCCTGTGATGTTCATTGAACAACATCTTTTTATTGGATGAAGCATTGGAGAATGTTTGTTTTAAACATACTTGAAGTTCTTAAGTACATTAAAACCAATTAAAGTACCCATTTAAGAATGTTTATTTATTCGGTCGAAACTGTTTACACTCAGGAAAAATATTATTTCCTCTATCTGTTGATTAAACAGATTCTGAGAGGGTGAAACGGCACATAAACAAAAATTCAAAGCTACTCCTTAAAAAGAAAAAGCCTCAGCCTTGCCCAAGGCTTTCTGGGCATTTCAGCAAGAAGCAACAAGAAATTACTATAACTAACAGATATAAGCCTGCAAAAAGTCTTGAAAGAGACCAAAGGTATTCACGTGAGTGAACAGCACAACAGGAGCAATCATAGCATCTTATCAGAAATCTAAAGAAAAGTCACAGGTCTTGAGCTGTTTCTGGAAAGATGCCACAAAGCCACTGTGATCTGGATTAAAAATCATGAAGCATTGTCATGAAACAAATTGTTTCTGATATGAATAAGTTAAGTGGGAATGTAATTAAAAATGTTCTGCTTTATTTCCCCTCAATATGTTGAGCACAGCTAGCTCTCAGTGGACAATCTGGAAAACCATACAAACTTAGGACCACTGTGAAATAAGTCTTTTTTTGTTTGTGTTGCTTTACTTCAGCTTTTATCATCCAGGTGTAATTATTGCAGCCACATGTTTAGTTGGAATTCATACTTTTACCTGCAGAGAATTATAATATTTCCATTCTAAAAGCGTCTTGATGCTTGACACATGCTCTGAAATACTCTCCATGAAGTGAAATATGAAGTAGATGATGAGACAACAACTTTGGACCCACATGACTGCTTGGGACCAGACTACATTTCCGACTGCCTTTCGGGGGAGGGGGGGATATAATTTTGAATCCATAGCAAGGGTCCTGAATGAAGTAATTTGGAGGGTAGGAGATGACACCTAGAGAGAGCATTCTCTGCAGAAGCTAAAAGCTCTGTGCTGAAGGTACAGCTAAAAATGAGGTGATTATCTTACAGGATCAACATGACACCTAAAACAAAGGGCAGCTGAAGGCAGGTGAAAGAGGAGCCCCAGACCTAACACTCTTAAGCCTCAGTGCAAAGCATGACCCACTTGGAGATAAAGGAATTAGAGACATTCTAAGTGAGGGTTATTCGCTCAGGCTGATTCCCCACATCCCAAGCCTCAGCCTTCTTATCTCACAGCAGACATTCCTTGAAGAAACACCAGTCCATCACTGCCTTCAACCCAAAAACATGTTCCATGCAGCCTCAGAGTGCTGAGAGGGTGCACTGGGCTCCTGGGCCGGGTGCACCGTGGTGTCCTTGCCCTGTTCCTTGCAGCCTCCTGTGAGCATCACCACAACCACTGCCAAGAAGCACAGGAGGGCCACTCTGTGCTCACACCGCAGGGACTTCCACGTGCGCTTGTTATATTGAAATAATTAAGTTTATGGAGAAACAAAGTGAGGTCTATAGGCTATGGTGGCTAATGAAAAGCCATGTGCCGGATGTTTTAAGGAATATGACAAGTTCTCCCAAGGGAAGAGGCTTGCCAGAAGCTGGTCACCAAGCACAATACACTTTTATATGGTTAAGATTTTAACTTGGCAAGGCTGAGTGGAAATTCATGTCGGGCTTTGAAGCCAGTAGCAGGTAAAATATTCATGAGTCAAAAGGGCTCTTTACTTTTTGCTGACATCCAAGCCGAGCAAAGTAAGTACAACAAAAATCGATGACTAAACAAAACTCAGCTGGGTTTAAACTCCTAATCCAGAAGCACAGATTTCCTTAAGATTTCCTTAAGCTTTCTACTTAACATAGAAACAGTAAGGTCCACTGGTCAGGGATGTTGACTTCCCTTAGAATGATTCTCTTGCCCCATAAATAATAACTTGTTCCAGAATTGAGCATAAAACACCTCTCCAGCCAAGCAGGATCTCAAAGCTTTACCTGATTATTCTGGAAGTTTGGGTCTTGTACTCATTTCAAAAGCCTCTTGAGGGAACCCACACATAAGTTCTCTGAGTTACTGTAACATTTGCAAAGACTGAGACACTCACTCAGATCTCAGGCTGTTTACATATTTTGAACACCAGAAGATCAAGTGCAAACTACCAACACTAGTTTGAGCTGGGTCTAAATCTATGACTTGGATTTTTTTTTAATAACCACGTGGCCTAAAATACTTGGCGAGAAACTGTTTTGTGTGAATCCAACGCATCTCAAGCTGATGGCTTAGTTCTTTCCTTAGCACCACCTTCTGCTGTGCTTCACAGGGAGGAGCCATCTAAGATACACAAACAGATGTTTTTTCTGTGTCAGAGAGTTGCTGAAAAAACACACCAAGTCAGTCACCGAGGGTAGGGAATCCAGGCAGGTTCTCCCTGCTGCCACAAAGCAACCTTGCCACAGAGCTGGAACAGAAAGGTAAGGCTGGCAAGGTGACTGGCAAGCTGCTGTAAAATCTTCTGTGAGGGAATTTACCCATGAAGAAATGGGCTCAGCCTGTTGAGAACTCCTTATGCCTATCAGGACAAGAAATGATAAAAAGAAAGGCAAAAGGGGCAGAGGAGGCAACAGGCTCCTCCCTGTGTGTGCCAGTGTTCAGGCTGATGGGCCATGAAAAAATGCCCCCATCTTTCCCTGTGATACAGCAGAGGCAGCAGAGGGAAGGGAGAGGAAAAGAGGGAATCCATAGGCAAGGAAAGTCAGACAGAGTGTAGCACAGCACTGACTCAGCTGTCAGCAGACATGCTATTCTTTCCACTGTCCCATGGAGCAATAAGGACCTTTTGAACAGGGACACTTGCACTGTATGGCTGCTCATATGACCTCTCCCACCTGTGCATACTCCAAGAACTAGTTCATGGGGTGAGCCCAGTCTAACTATTTCTCTGCAGGACGTGCTACCTCCTTGCTTAAAACCATCATCTTTAAAAGAGCAAAAGTCTCTTTTCATCCTGATCTGTTAAACCCTTCAAGTAGCACAGTAGTCCCCTATAAATACACTGCTCCAAGTTTTACAAATAAAACTCCCTGTATAGATTTTTCTGTTGTCTTATAGGTGCTTGAATATTTCTTGTGTTGTATTTAACAATTCCTCTGGTTTTTCATAGTCCTTGCAAATAAAAACTCCTGATAACCCTGCTCCCTTACAACAACAGAGTTCAAAAGAAATTAATAATATCCCTGTGATCACAGTAGTGTTTGGGACTGTTAGGAGTAAATTCCATTCAGTCCACCCCCACAGTTTCTTATGGAAACCTACTGAGGTCCACAGCTGTTAAATACATGTTTAACACAAAAAAAACCCCTTTAGTCTCTTCACTTCCTTCTCTTGCTGTCATTGCTTTAACTTCCTCTTTCCATTTTTTTCCCTGATCCCTTTAAACAAGACCGAGCTTTTTAATCACTCACTGTAAAGGACTGATTTTATTTTCATCTTGTTTTCTGGTGCAGGTGTTATTCTGTTTGAGCAGGCAGTGAGCTCATGTTGCATTGCAGCTGGGGCTCTTCTCTCCTGTCTCTGGGGCAGAACCATCACTTGACTTCATTCTTGAGCCTGTCCTTCTAAATACTACATGTAATTCAAAAGAATGAGCTAAATGTAGCTAATTTTTCAAATTTAAAGCCAAAAGAGCAAAGAAAAGGTTTTGATTTGCACTGCCACCATTTTAAATCCCTCCATGTATCTCTTGAAACAGGACAAGGCAACGGAGTCTACCCCAGGTTTCTATTGTAGTATCACTTATGAACTTGATGTTACAAGGGAAGGGTTGAGGAGCTTCGATCACTTTAATAACTCTGCCCAGCATGGCAAGCAACTGCAGCTGTGCAGAAACTGTTCCAGCCAACCTGTATTTCCCCTGGTTTCCCTAAGAAAACAATTCTTCTGTTTATAAAGGAAGACTGAACACAGTTGAGCTGATCTGGAAAAGTAATCCCCTCCTGACACTCCCCTGTTGTTGTGTCTCTCTATTCAGTGTAAACAGGGCCCTGCCTGTCATATGCCATTGATGCCTTAGGTTTTAACTTTTATATTTTTCAAGTCCTGTACTGCTAGTGTAAGTCTGAAGTTTCCTGTAGCTTGTTAAGTGCTGTTCTCTTATGCTTAGATAGACATAACAAAACCTCTAGCTTGCTCTCCAAGGACACCCAGACCAAAAACTGTAAACCATCATCTTGGGGAGAGGGGGGCAAGCTTGGGGAAATTCCATCATTGGCTGGGTTCTAGTTGGTGATTTGATGCTGATATCAAAGTGTGAAGAACTTGTGAGCTGTCATTGTCCATTTTGGGATCCACTGAGGCAGGAGCCTCTGGAGCCCAAAGTGTGCACCTGAAGACCTTTCAAATAAATCCCTCCTTTATTCCTGTCTAGTCTCTGTTTCTAGGTAGCCATTTAAGGCATACCTAGAGCATAACTCTCATCAGAAAACTGACTGCAGAGAGTGGCCATAACATGGGAGCTTTCCATGGATCCTCTCTCCAGCCTCACAACACACTGGCTCTGCATTACCATTTTTTTCTTGCACAGCCCTTCACCATCCAGGTATCTTCCCTGTGTCTCACTGTGTGTTCAAGTCTGTGTCATGCTACTGAACAAATTATCCCAACATGCAAATGACAGCCCAGAGTAACTGGAAAGCTGCCTTGAATCCCAGGACTGGCTAATGGGCTGCATGTGCTGAAAAACAAGCATTTCAATTAATCTGACACTCCTGTAGTTCCAGTGTGCTAATTTTCAAACTGCTGTGTTAAAACACAGGCAATTTACTGCTTCAGGGCAAGCCCTGCTACAAAATTTAAGAGAAAACCAACTCCTAAGGAAGGAAAAGATACAGGACCTAAACTTTATCCCTAGCTTTGATGAGACAGTGTCTCAAGTCCCAAAGGCATTGAGACTGGCTCGAGGTCCAGAATGAGCTTGTGACATAATCAGAAGCTAAAGCCACATGTGTCACGTGTCATTTCTACTGGTGTGGAGAACCCAAAACCGAAATAGGAACTCGGAACTGAATGATCTTCTCAGCTACGGCTTTGCAGAAACAAACTGTCCCTTGAGGGAATTTGCCACACATGTAAGAGTGTTAAATAATTCCCTAAGCAAAGAACAAGTAATCTTCTGTGAACTCATTCCGAAAGGCTGTGTTCCCATGGGGAGCCTTTGATGCCTAATAAGAGCTCTCATACTACAGCCTCTCCTTGTGGATTGATTCTTGCCTCTTCAGCTGCCTTAGTCATGCAGAAGCTGAATTTCCTTCAGCACTCTGTTGTACAAATTTGTAAGTCAACAGTGACAACAGGGTGGGGAGAAGGATCACAAGCATATAATAAGCATGTAAAAAAAAAAGAAAACAAAGTGTCATTTCCCTAGAAAAACAGACTGAAAGGAAATCACCAATACTGCTGATGCATAATGCATGTTCAAGTTTCCATGATAGTTCCAGCTCAAGTGCAGCAAGTTTTTGAAAACTTTTTCCTTATTATAGAGACCAGCCTGAAATCCTGAAAGCAATCAACCTAAACAATTGGACCACCCAGAAAACATTAGGGAAACTTATATAATTGAGTGATCAAGGAAAAGTCTTTCAAAAATATTGAAGAACAGGCAGAAGAAGTAATAATATTGCATATACTTTCCTGCATTTTTATGCCTGGAGGTAAGATCTAATAGAAAAAGGTAACTTCATCTGCATCTAGTCAATATTCTTTTCCTCAGAGTGAACTACAGCTAGCCCTGCAGATAACTTGACACTAATTTTAACTAGTATGGGAAGTACAACAAGAAAACTGAAAAGCAGATGTGTGAATAGAGAAAACCTATCTCCTCTCAGTATAGAGTTTTCTGATACAAAATTTGTAATTTCAGCTTTGTAACTAACATTCATGGTCTGTGGCTGTTGTCCCAGGAGCTGGGCATAATGTCAGAGCAGTGTATAAGAAAAAGATCTTAACAAGTGAAAGGAGAGTTCAAAGCTGTTGTCCTGGTTGGCCTGCAAACTCTCAAGGGGTCTCAGTACAAGGTGTTAGATTCCACTGTAAATTCAGTTTCGTTAGGCCAAATTGCTCAGAGAGGCAACACACAACCACCCCATTGACTTCAAAGGAAGCTGACAGTTCTCATCATCTGTCATCATCTGTCCCAGGAGGATGTGTTTTACTGTTCTGGAGCAAGGCAGCGTACATGGATTAGTGAACACACCGCTTTGTATTCCAGTACGGAATCAGAACTGACACATAAATGAGGGTTGGGTAAAAGCAGTGGCTGAATGTGTCCCACCCAAGGTAGCTCGCTCTTTAATTATGAAGAAAGCATCAATCAATACTTTTCTGGGGCCATGGCTGCAGAGAAGTTCCTTTTTTCTACTGCCACATCCTTATCATCCTTATCTTTCGACACCGACGAAGCTTCCCTGCGCTGTTTACAGGAGTGATCTCTGAACTGTGCTGAGAGTGACCAATGCCAAAACTTTACAAACCCATCAAGTGGAGAACAATGCCCTTTAGAGCACACTATGCCCACCTTATGTCAGTCAGGCTAGGCTCCTGCTGTTCAGTAAAGGCCAGATACTAAGACCTGCTGAGCACCTTCTGTTCAATTTAGCACAAGACTCAAGTGCTTACCAGCTTTCAGGATTTAGCCCCGAGCTAAACTCTATTTTTGTATTCTCGTTAGCACAGGAACTTTCTATCTTTCATGCCAGCAATGCTTTTCATAAGGATAAGCCCAGAGACACTGAAGCTGCCTGATTTAGGAAGAAAGGTTATTTTTTCTTTCTTGTAATTTCTATCAAAACATTCTTCCTGTTAGAAAACGGAATGATCTATTCAAGTGGATTTCATCATCTGGAAAATCCAACAAGTTTTTCAGCTGGCAAAGATCAGCTTTGGTCTCTGCACCAGAGTCAACCACTGCAGTTTTTGGCCCTGCTGAGCTCGTGCCATCTCTTGCAGGGCCTGTTCCCTGTGTGCACTGTGTGTGACACCACAGTGTCCCTCAGCTCACCTGCTAGGGATAGTCACTACAGACCACAGCAGGACAGATTGACTCTACTAATCAGTGACTTGATTTCAGGATGAGATTCAGGACAGAATATGTTCTATGCAGTTGCTGTTTTTAATAGGTTGAAAAATAGTATATATAAAAATTAACATGTTATGTCATCTTTCTATGCATTTTTGCCCCATAAGAGCAATTCCATAGAGCCAAGATAGCACGAATAGCTTTATGCAACAACTTTCACCAATAGCCAGGCTCCTGTCCCTATCCTTTGGAGCATTTGTGAATTCTGTAACTCAATAGCCATGGCAAAATTGTACCAAAAAGCTTCAGCTTTGACCTGAGCTAACAAGGTGAGAGTCCATCTTCAGATTGCTGGTCTCTATTCAACAGATGGCTTTCCACTTTATGCAGTGTGATTTCAATGACCAGAGAGAGAGATCCTTTGTGAATCTGGGAAATGGTGCAGATCAGCTAAAATCAAGTAATGCGGATTTTTTCTCCTCTTACAAGATCTCTAATTTTTCACTGTCTGGCTAAGATTCCACATGTCACTTACTGATGACAAATCATGTGTTTTGCCTTTTCAGCACTTAAAATGCAGGTGTCTTCCCATCCCATCTACAAACTCAGATTAACACTTGAGGACATGGTTTAGAGGTGCATGTAGTGGTGGTAGGTTGATGTTGGACTCTAAGAGCTTAGAGGTCTTTTTCAACCTTAACAATCCTGTTCTTACACAAATCTCCTTCAGAGTGATCCCTGTTTTTGACTGCAGGTGCACAAAGGAAATGATTTTTCTCTTGAGGGCTTCTGTGAAAAGGAAAACATGGCCAGGCAGCACCCTGAGAAAACAGACCAACTACTCTTGCCTTTTATCTTATTACAAAGGGGGTTTTAACAAACCAACAGTGTTTAACAAACCCTCACCACTCAGCCTTGAATCTACAACTCACAGTGACATGTGCCACAGAGCCCAGAAATCTGGGAACTATCATTTTGTTTGTTTAAGAACCCCAGGGGAAAAGGAAAAAGCCTCCAGGAGCAGCAGCCAACTGTGACAGAAGAAACCCTGGCTTCCTTCAGGATGAGCTAGTCGTCCCACTCACTCTCATTTAAGCAGCAGCATATCCATTACAGCATAAATTAACTGCCCAGTTGGGTTAGAAGGTTATTAAGCACTGAGAAGCAGTCCAGCCTGTAAAGCTGAGAGAGAGACAGAGAAGACAGAAGCAGGTTCCCACCTGCTAGAACTACAGCAAGCTTGAAAATAATGCTCAGATTAGGCCTCAGAAATACATGCTTGACTGTCAATGCTCTGTCAAAGGCTCTCTGACCTGGAATATTTCAGTTTGAATTACTCAAAGTGCACAAATCTGTCTAAAGGCTCTGTTCACTGAACAAACTGGATGAATGGCCATTCAAAATACAAAATGAAAGAAAGCCTTGGTTGCTGTTTGGAAGGCAGAAACCTAAAATTAGATTACAAACTTCTGTTTGTGAATCTGATTGCCGAAAATTTAGGGAAGCACAGAAGATAAAGCTTTATGTGGAAAGGATTGATCATACACAGAGAGTTCCAAAACCTTGTGGAAAATACAAGCATGTGCAGCTCCAGAGGAAGATGGGGCTAGAATTGGAAATTTAGGCAGGTCCTTGATGAAGAAAATGAAAAATTATCAGACCTTCCATCAGGCACAGTTTGCTGCTTAACTCCTCTCTGTGGTCTGCTGGAAAAAAAAAGAAAGTGTCTAACTCCATCTTTATTAATGTCTTATTCAGAGACATTCAAATTAAAGCCAGGGTATATGCAGTTGGTAAAAAGTAGCACAAAATCATTGCACAGAAATTAAGAAATCAAGTGCAGCCTCCTGACAGCTGCAACCATCTCAGGGAACTGAGAGGTATCAGGCATTTGAAACAGCATTAAGAAATTACTCTCCTGTGAGGGGTGATATTTACACAATGCATTAGAGAGATCAGAGCAGCAGGAAGCTTCCTTTGATGTCAGTGGCTGTTGTCAGATCACTGCACTTCTGAAAACAACTCACTGTGATGCTTTGACCTCTGGTGATCTTCTCAAGTGGCCTGTTTGGTTAAAGGTTGTCAATTTGGAAAGGGAGTCCCACAGCTGAGTAGGTATTAGGATTTTTAGCAGAAACCCTCACTTTGCAAGACTGTTGGCCATGAAAGAAAAACCCACATCTGATTTTTCAGGTACTATTGAGTCTAAAATGAGAGACACAATATTATCATAGTACTGTAGCAGATGACTTGATATCTGAGCAACAGATGCACTTCTGCCTTTGCCAAATAATATGTATTTCATGATGTTGGTCATCTTGAGAGGTTACAAGACCTTTCAAGAGGTTAATTCTCCAAGTAGGTCAGACAAACTTAGTGCTGGCCCACCTCTTTCCTCCCTTCTCTTTGGTAAGTGGGAGGTTTCTGTGAATAATGTCACTCTCTGATTCATGGGGTTGGGAATTGTTTCTTGGTAAAGAGGTTATGCATGAAGCCAGGAACCATGGATTGGATCAAAAGGGAGCATGTTCATTTCAGTGAGTTTAAATTGGGCTTTTTGTTATCAGCCATCAGAAAGCAGAAAGGCTGGGGCGTGCTCTCCAAGGTCTGTCAAACCAACACCAAATACTACAAGTGAATATACAATGAAGCTGTCAGAGGAGTAAAAACCTGCAAATTTATAGAGATATTTTCACAAGAGTGTCACATTTACATTGAAACTTTACATCCTTATTTTCACATTTGGAGAGCAGGAAATAGAGATGTATTCAATTCAGATTTTTAGGAGAAAAACTCCAAACAAACAGAAATGCTGATTATGGAATAAAACCACAGGTTTGAAATTAGTCCAAGGGCCAGAAGTGTATTTAAAGGCTGGTCCTATAAATCCACCCAGCTGACTGCACCTTTCCAACACAGTGTGTTCCGTCTTAGTCACTGTGTTTATCCTCAGTCTTAAGAGACTGCACATACAGGTTTTCTGTGCAGGAACCTGGAAGATTATTGCAATGTGAGACAGCAGACCTCCAAAATCACACCTAGTTTGAGTGACAGCTCACAAACAAGAACTAGTGAACTGTCACTCAAACAACCAAGAGCCAGGTCAAACATCAACAGCAGAACATGACAGATGGAATTCACTTCAGAAGATGACTGTAGGTACTAAAAGCTGACCTAAGTTCAAAAGGAAACCAACCAATTTCATGGAAGAAAAATCCACCTCTGTGTGAGAAAAAGCTGCATGCTGAAAATCAAAGGGCTGAAAAAAGTTGGGACAAGTCCCACCTAAGGATGCCCCATTTTTACCACTCCCTGTGTGTTTATATGTTGACCAACAGGTTGGTTAATGGTGTTAAGGAAAGTTTCCTGTCTGACCACTCTGTCAGTCACACTCCCACCACCCCGGGCTGTCAGTGCTGGGACTGAAGCCCCTTGGCCGCAGGCTGTTCCAGTGACCTGATGGGTGCCCCACTTGAGTCCCCACACACCCCACACTCACACACTCACACAGGTTTCCCTCAATGGCTGGAGCCCAGGTTCCCACAGCAGAGTCCCAGATGCCTGAATCCTTAAGACTATTTAATAATGCTGCAGTAACAGCTGAACAGAAACAGCTCCAGCTGGTACCTCTGAGGAGGGACCCATTAAAAAAGGAATTCCTGGGCTTTTATACCCTCACAAGTGTCTGGGGTCTTCCTGCCACTGTTCCCCGTGCCCTTTGTTGTGCAAAGGGTTGGTGGCAGGTCACAGCCCCTTGCCTGGGGCTCCAGCCATTCCCCCAACCTCAGAACAATCTGCAGTTGCTTGCTGAGACACCTGCATGAAACATATTCCTCAACAGTGGACAGGTTGCCGACTCAAAGCCATCTGGGTCTGACCCTGGATGGATAGAGACCATCCCGATCAGATAGGCTTTTTATAGGGTATGCCACTAACGTGTGGTCTGTTCTTGTCTGCACATACAACTCTTTCCTATGCCTCCTTAAAACCAGTGAAGATCCACGTAAGGCAAAAGAGTGGCTTGGACATATGCAAACATCCCAAATTAATCACAGAAGAAAAGGACCGTGGCAAACCTTCCCACATCACCGCACAAACCTGACTTGAAATAAGAGGAAAGTCACATTTGCGTGTTGCCAAACACAATAAAGCCAAAGTGCACATTTTCANAAATAAGAGGAAAGTCACATTTGCATGTTGCCAAAGTGATGGGTTGTACAAACACAATGAAGCCAAAGTGCACATTTTCGTGGTGTTCCTGAGAACACAGAGAGATGTGATTGTGAAAGGCCATTTTCATGGTTCATGCATTCCCTGGCAGGCTGGCTGCAGCAGTCCCATGAGCAGGACAGCTGTGATTTTTCTCACGTGGAAAGTGTGTAGGTGTGTAACAGCTTTCGCCCCAAAAACCTTTTGGAAAGTTACTAGTGAAAGGAAGGGTTACATTTCTTTTCACAGTGCACAGAGGGCAAGAAAGAGGAATCAATAGACCTCATTGCCATAGAATCAGCATAAAAACAATTTGTAAGTACTTTTCCTTAACTTTAATAGCAGATACATTTCATACAACATTTAGTATTATCACCCCAAACCCTGTCTATGTGCAATAATATAGACTCAGAACATCTAGAGGGCAAAAAAAGTGCGTGGGGTGCCAGATCAATTGGAGAAGGCAAATTCTAATCATGAAAGCATTAAGGACATTGAAAATATTAGGAAAAAACCACACTCAAACCCTCCCTTACAAATCAGCTGTGTTTGACATAGATATATAAAATCAATCAGATGTTACAAAATAAGAATTGCAGCATGAGTACTGCCACAAAAGTTTATGAGCTGAATGTTTAATTTTTACTCACCCTCTCTCCCCAGGCACTCAAACTACAAAGATAACATCTAAGGTAGCAATCAGACCATAGTTCCTGCAACTCTTGCAGATGCAGCTACATGCCAGGAGGGATGTCCTAATTTTATTCAGAATCTGAAGAGTGGAAGTAGAAATCTGTACTGTGCCAGTATAAATCTGAACATAAACCCTCAATACTTTGTCTTCAGACTTAACAGCTGAAAATTAATCCTAGCATTAATTGATGTATCAGCTGAAATGAACATAGCAGGGAGAAATCTCAGTACCAGAAAAAACCTGTAAAACTATGGTATGTGGTAAAGAGCAGCTGAAGTCAAAGCAGGCAGCACTTTGTGTTCCATGAGTGGAGCTGGTCCCTGGGCTGCTCCCCTGACTGTTAACCTGAGGGGAGGCATGGCACCCTTGTTTTGGATTTTACCAGCCACCAGCTCCTGCAAGTGCTGGGCACAGACAGGTTTTGCATGAGGACTTTGATATGGACTATTAAGCATTCACATTTGCCTCTCTCCATGAAGAGGATCATACTGTCTAGATAAGAATACAAACTTGTGTCAAGTATTTGCCACATTCCTAATTATTTTACATTCACGCTCCTATGTATGTCTCCTGTACATTTCCCTTTCTGTTGTAATTCAGCTGCCCCTCTCCCTGTCTCCCCTCTTTCTCCCCTGCTCCAATCTGATAGACTTTTAACACAAACAACCTCTCAGAACTCCATCCATTTTCCCCCCTCTCCCCCTTGTTAATTGGCTGGATGGAAAATTGCAAAGTGTAGGATTTCTTCCTCTCTTCCCTTCACTTCAGCCATGTCCTGACCTCAGCTTGTTTGCATTTTGCTGCTCTAATCTTCAAGGAAGATTTTAACACTAAAACCTTTGGCCATCTATTCAGAAACTCACTTGTTTTTTGCAACAATTTAGGATGCTGTCACAACCACTGAAGGTGGCACACCACATTGTTTTGGGTGAGGACACAGGGTTTGCCAACCCTGTTTCAGATTGGTGATGCTCACAGTCTGGTGATCCTGTACTCTAACCATGTGTGCCAGAGGAATAACCTGCCCAAGCTGAGGAAGAACAACTGGATCCCTCTCAGGCTCAATTTCTGTGTCACCAGAAACCTAAGAGCACAACTCCTTTATGGATTCCAATAGTACCTAACACATAGTGACCAGGGATTGCCTCATTAACTGTGTAAATGTGCATTTCTCTAACTCCTGCTATGCAATAACCATCTGTTTTCTTGAATTGTTAAGATTAAAACCTTGCTCTTCCTCCTGGCTGCTCGCAATGAAGTCGACCTCATCCGTGCTGGAATTCTTGCTTCCCACATCTGCTATTTGGCACCGACTGGAATTCAATCACATCTGCTATGACACTTCAGATCTTTGCAGCTCTGGGAGGTCCTGCCAATGCACTGAAAACTTGTCTAGTTTTTGCTAACATATCCTTGTTTGCCTCTTGCAAATTCTGCCTCCTTTCTGTTGGCCTTTTCTGTTTATCAGCGTACTGGTAGATAAAACAGAACTTATTGTTTTGACTTCTATTCCTAACTTTGATAGCTCATATCAAAGGGAAAAAAAATACTTAGAACTTGGATTTCCTTCCCTCTGCAACAGCAGAACACAAACAGGAAATCAGTGACATGTGGAAAGACAAACCAGACATGTAAAAGATGCTGCTTATGGGCAGGAAACCAATAACTAACCAGAAGTGCCTTCTCTGGTTCAATAAAAGAGTAGGAAACAAAGGACTTTTACCCAAGAATATTCCTGACTAATCAAGAAGAACCAAATTTTTAGTGTTTTATTTCCAAATAGCTTTATTTATTTACTCTTGTACCTTTTGCACCATTCTTTGCTTACCTTACATTTGAAGAAAGCTCAGATCCTGTCTTTTGTCTGTGTGACACTGACCTGATGAAACCTGAGCTAGGGATCTCAGGTAATTCCTGTAGGACTCAATGCTTCATGAGTGCAAACTAGAAGGAAAATTAAGTTATTTTAGTAGCAGGACTTTCCTGTTACTTTCTCAAGGTGAACAACCAGAATCATGAAGCCTGTTTTTCCCTTATCACTCACCCAGTAACCATTTTCTAAAATACATGACTTAAAAATTGTAGTTACCAAGCCTCCAGCATAAACCAGTAAGAAAACAGGTCATTTGGGATCTTTGGTTCTGTAATATCAATGCAATATAAACAGACCACAGAGTGCGTGTGGGAAGAGTGGGATAAGCTCTGTCTAGACTCTAGCAGCTTTTTGCATTTCTTGTTGGCTAGGAAGACAGGAATTTAGAAAGGAATGGATTTTGGATGGTATCTTAATGGTTAAAACTAGGGAAAAGTTCATCCCAAGTAGGATTTTTGTGAAAGCCTGGTGTGGTGGTATTTTCAGAAATAATATTCATGGGGAGGTACTTGTCTGAATACTGTTCTAAAAAATAAACACACTTCCCCCCACTGCCCAGTGTGACAATAGTGTCTTAGTTTGACAGGATTACCCTCATTTCTCACATACTATTTCTAAAGGATGAGCAGTGGTAGCTGTTAAGGCCTGTTAAAGCCCAAGAAACAAGAGCAAAGAAAAATTGCTTTAAAGCAGCAGAGACAGTAATCTTACATGAGCCCTCAGAAATCTCAGTGGATGCTCTGACAGCCATTCAAAGCTGGTGCTTTCAGCAGAGATGCTGTTATCTACCACTGAACCATGATATTGTAGCCTTCTCTATTTTCTGTTCAAAGCAGAGTGTTGAGTTGCTGCGGAGAGCAAAGACAGCCATTGCTCCTGAGGGGTGCAGAAAGCAATCACATCAAAGCGGGCTACAAAAATAACTGGAAATCCTAAGGACAAGGAGCTAAATTCAGCAGCACAAGGAAAACATTGACTGCCTAGTACAGCTCTGAGCATGCTTGGCTCTCTAGTATAGCTGTGGAGATGACACACACTCCAGCCCAAACTCACCATGGCTCCCTCTGGAAGCTGTACAGATGGGGTATCTCCTTAGCAATTAGCATCCATTTCAACCTGAAGACAATGGCAGCTTGTACATTATGCAGTTCACCTAGGGCACAAACTGTGTTCAAGAAGATACCAAAGACATCAAAACTTTTTTCACCATCGTATTATCTTGGTTTGGTCTTTCATACTGCACGCTCTCTCAAGAACTGAGTGAAAAGCTTCAAAAGATGCAATGCTGTTTCATCCTGTGCCAAGGCTGAGTTCTGTAGGAGCGCTAACTATAGTTTAGCAACAGCTCTGCCTGAACAAAGAGCATTTTCTATTTTCACATCTTCAGACTTCCTTCTTTTTGAGCTTCCAGTTCTGACCACTGCTGTTATGGAAACAGCAGTTCTGCTGCCTGGGGCTGTGGGACAGGTGGCTACATTTTCATTACAGGATCTCTGCCCTTCAGTTTCCGGCTCCAATGGCTCTTCCTGTACCTGGTGATCACCACGATACAAAAACTCAGCTGAAGTTTGCAGCCGCCTTTGTCAGCAACACACAAGGGCAATATCAAATGAAATCTCATACCTAGGACTCCAAGCCTTGAGACCAACAGAATATTTACCAGAAAATGAACATTTTAGAAAGAGCAGTCTAGCAGTGATCATGATAATTTATTTTGGCATTTGTAAAATAAATAGGGAAAATGTATCTGTAAACTTCAGGTGTCATTATGCCCCCTTGTGAATTCCTAACTCAGGTGTACATTCTGCTTATTAGCCATAAAGGCTGGAGTAACTAACTCAGGAAAAAAACACCTTCCTATTCCACACACAATACCATGCGTGATCCTGTGTGGCCCATGATTGCCACTATGATTGTTTCTTCGTGCTACATTTTAATTTTCAGGGCCTTTCCTTGCCTATCTGCTGATGGAGTCCTTACAAAGGACAACCTAACTTTTTGTTCTTCCTGCTGTAGAAACACACATCTACCTTTTTGCTTTGTGGTAGTTTTGGTTGTCTCTAATAAAAGTTCCCCAGAACTGAAAAGGTGCACTTTGCTGTACAGAGCTATACAGAATTCTCAGGCCAGCTGCCCCTTCTTCCTCTGCACAGGTTCCCAAGAGGACAAATGCATAAACTGTAAGAATTCTGATGATGAGTTGGCAAGGGACAATTTACTGTGCTGGATATGAATTCATGAGTCCAGACCTGTTCATGCACCTGTTCTTTTGCTTACACTGAGCGAGATTATGCTGGAATCAACTTACAGCTGGCTCCCCAAGTTTGGAAAACTAAATAAAACTCAATCCCAGCTTCTGGCAGCAGTGTTTTACAGAAATTCAGCCAATTCAAAACCAAATAGCATTTCCATATCTGTTGCAATGTACATTGCTGTACAGTTCACAAGATTAAGGCCTTCGTTTTAAGGGTCTTTACTCTCAAAGGCTTAAAATCCTTCTGACCCGCAGATGTTTGTTATGCCATCTGTCCCTTCTGATTTTCTTCAACAAATGTGGAGTGACAAATCCTACAAGCAATAAGGCTTATAATATAAGCTCAGGTAACAATAGTTTCAGTGGTAACTCCTTTTCCTTTCTTCAAACCAGGAAACCCATAAAAACTTCTGTTTTAAAATCCTTTCATTATGAGGACAGAGCCACAGACACAGGCTCAGACTTTCAAAAGCCTTCAACAAATACTCTGTTAGTACTAAAAAACTCCTTTTAATAATGTTCTTTTAGATCATCTAAATGCTTGTCCTGTGGACAGACTGCTTCAGAAGTCCATTTAATGTATCCCACCATAGTTAGCACACTGCAGATTGGTAACAGACTGTGGAAAGCAGATGTTTCTCTGTTATGATCTTTATGGATGCATCACAGCCAAAAGCTTTCCAAGTGACTCACATTTTCACAGATGTCATGTCCCTTGTGTTGTGCCTGGAAATGAAGGCAAAACACTGATGACCCCTGGCAGACTTCTGCCTCTCCCACCCACACCCTTGGGTGAGTTCAGGCAGATGAAGATAATCCAGAAGCCGTATGCAGAATGGAAAAGTTCCTCTTCAGGACCAAACTGCCATTGATTTGTGTGACATGGACACATTTCAGGCCTGGACTTCTGCTCGTGACACAAACTTCAATTTTCTTCAAGAGATGAAGATTCTCTTTTCTACCTCACGTTCCTACCTGTGAAATGTAAAAAACAGTCAAACTTGCAGGCTTCAAGGCACAGGGATCCAGGATGCTCTTTATATAGGCTGCTATGTAATTTTTGGTGCTATTTTGATCTGGTGATGCTTGTAAAAGGACGAAATTTATTCTGAGCCCAGGAAGCCTCAGGACCCTTAGAAGTGCCCCTATATTACACCAATGCTTTCAGTGTTAATATCTTTCTTCCAGTGACATTACAAAGGAAACCCTGAGTAAAACTCCACCAAGCAATTGGAAGATAATTTATCCCCAAGGAAGCTATGAAGCCTTGGAAGTCACAGAAATCACATCCTGCCTCAATTTAGCTGCTTATGCTTATAATACTCATTGCACTGATACCAGGAACCTGCCTCACCCACTACTGTCACTTGAGCTTGTGAATTCTGCAAGTGACAGACAACTTGAATGTTGTCTGGGAAACAAATTTTGAACATTTTTCTACTTAGCTTGAGAAGGCAATCCTTGCCTGGACATTTAATTAAGAAATAGTGAAAACTTAACAGGATTAATATAACCCTTTCATTAATTCAACATGCAGTATAGTACAATTGTAAAGTTTTTTTTAACTGAGATAGCTGCTATTTAACTGCATAAGGTACACAATGTTTTTTCTGAAACATTTTCCAAAAAAAAGTAAGGTTTGGAGACTTCCTGTTATTTCACACTGTGCATGCACAGTTACAGTGCAGATTTAAGAAGATAATGAACAAAACATATGAAAAATAATTTAAAGATGTTCTTTCAAAGTGCAAATGCCAGTCACTTATTTCCTTTTAACCAGCTGAAATAAGCCTCAATTTCGAAGATACTAACAACAAAGTCCCTGTTAGCATCAAGAAAATATGAAAAGAGCTTAGTAGAAGCCTCAAGATCTAATAATGTCATTCCTCCTGAAGTGGGGAGAGGCATTCCTGTTTTGTTTTATTTTTTTTTAATGTTGTGTCAATATATTTTGTGATGCTTTTATTACTGGGGCTGGATTGGAGATCACTTTAACATAGCTGGTCCCCAGTTGCTAATACATGCTAAAAAAAATAAACTCAAAATCTCATTTCTCCCTAGACAAGATCCAACTCAGTTTTAGAAAACTTAAGAGTTGGAGTGTCCAAGTAAAACTTCTGCCAGAAAAATGACCAAAATGAAATGTAGGACTATCCACTGCTGTAATGTAGGATTTCTATTTAAAGCATATGTTTTTCCAATGTGGACTTAAATTACTGAAAATATTTAAGAAATTTTACATTTCTGTTTACACCATTACAGGTTTGTTTTTTCCCCCTACCACGTGAAGAGTTCCTCTGCTTGCTCCATTTAATCTTATTTTAACTGTGCCAAATGGAGGGATCTGAGGCACAGGATTTTAAGTGAAAGGGCTGCAGGCAGGCAGCATTTCTGCCCTCAGACATGTGTTGCTATTTGTGCTTCTGGCCAAGGAGAACCTTTGTCAGAAGATGCTGTCCCAGAGCATCCCAGAAAGTGAGCTGGAAAGCAACAGCAGTTGGAAATTTCCATGTGGCAGGTTGGGAATCTCAGTCAAGATACGTCTGTTGTCAAACTGCAAGCTGATAGGTGAGTAACTCCTAGGGTGACACATATCCTCTCTCCAGGCTTTCAGTGCTGTTGAATTCAATTTCTGTGGCACTGTCACATCAACAGCCTTTTTAGGATTGATCAATTCATCTTCTCACCTATCATGAAGCTTCTGGATCAGGAAGATCAGTGAGCTCTGTTTTAGGATAATTCACATGGACAATTCTACCAAGAGTAACAAAAAAGGTAGCATATAGACTTAAGTGCTTTGCTGAACTGGGGCCAAAGCTTTCTAAAGCATTTTAACCTCAAGAGAGATAGAAATCAAAGCTTTGAGCTTTTACCCTTGAGCATTATATTGTATTACAAAGTTCTGTTTCCAGATCCCTTCCTTCTGAATTGGTGCCAAAAAGCAGATACAGGCTTGCCCAGAAAACAGCAGTGTTTATTACTTGTCCAAAGATTTCCTCCATCTTATGCCATTTCATATCTTTCCTTTAGTTTATATGACATTCTGACATCCGAAGACCTGTCCCATTTCCTGAACGGAATAAAGCAGGAAACCAACACCCTCGTGCCAGTGCCCACATCAACAACTCATGCACAACTAGGCATCCAGCTCAAGCCAGCTATAAATGCTTTCTAGTGGTTTATTTTTTTAGAGAAGCACTGGCTCCCTTCTTCAGTAGCAGTACTCTCTTCTGGCACTGTACATCATCAGCCCCTTACCATGTCCCTTTACACCAGAGACACCTGTGTGGGTCTATAGAGCATTCCAAAAAAGGTCTGGCAACTAAAACAGTGCTTCCAAACCTGAAGTCACTCATCCTAAGAGGCTACTTCCTCCACAAAATGCCTGCAGTAATCTTTGGAACTGCACAGATTTCGAATACGTTCACAAGTGCAGGATTACTGCCCCGTTCTCTTTTCACTTTTGAACCTGCAGCATTTCCAAACAAGATAATTACTTCAGGATTATGCCAAGCAATAATCACATGAGAAGTTTGCAGGGCTGTACTTAATAGCCAGATTTTGCAAACACCATTCTGCTGCTGTTATGTGTAGGACGTCTGAGCTTCATGCCCTTTTTGGAAAGCTGCTCAGGTTAACTTCTTCAGGAGAAACTCCTGCTGTATTTTCAATGCCCTGATGAGCAAAGACAAAAGCAGGGCTTTACACAAGAATGGGGTGAAGGACACCTGCCATAAATGGTCCTTCAAAGGAGTATCAAAGGAGTATCAAATGATAGCAGAAGTACTTACATCATCAAATAAGCCACTTAAAATACAGGGATCTTGCCTGAACCAGGGAAAAGACCTTCATGCTTATGCTGAACTATATATTCACATACATGATTACCTGCAATGCTGCCTTGCTGATCCAGTCAGTGACATTGCTGTCTGCCACTCTGGAGGAAGAAGCAGGAATGGGATGTGTGTGTGTGAGAGGTAGCACTGATATAAATTACAGGGAGGAAATAAATAAACAAACACACAGGACAACCTGGGGCAGAGAACAAAATTTCATTTGAGACAAAGGCTCAATAAGGTTCCTATAAAAAGTGTGAAGCCTTCTAGGTTTCAGGTACTAAGTGAAGGTTTATATAATGGATGTTCTTATCCAGAAAGGAAATGCCTGCCTAACGTGTTCATGGTGATACAATTTAATGAGTAACATGTACTCTATAAAAGCCATTTGTGTAAAGAAAAATGGATTTCAAGCCTCTTCAATGAGTTTACCTTGAACAGCAGTTAAAAAATTGAAAGTTCTGAGTGACTGCAGAGGAAATGATCTCTAGTTTCTTAAACAACTAACATTTTATTAATTAGTATACCAGTTCTTAAGCTGCTACAAAAGAGTTTAACATTTGAAGCTGTTCAGATCACAAAACTTGATGAACAATTTGATCTCCCTTATTTTTATAAATGACTGTTTGCTTCACCACTAGTTCTCAAAAGAAGCACCAGTAACCACTGAACCACAGCAGGTCATCATGAACCTGGACAGAACAGGACAGGTCCTGACAGAGGCCCTAAGCTATCACCCAGGCAATACACAGAAATGATACTTACAAACTGCAGTCAATAAGAACAAAGAAACAAAGTTAAACTCTCAGAGTTAGAAAATATAAATATTAAGATAATCTGGACACTTAGTGAGGCAAATTTCAGTCTTCAAGCTTCCCAAGTTCAAAAGCAACTAAACTCTGCCTCTGCTGAATGTTATCATCTTATCTAAACTGAGTATTAGTTCTCCAGCATATGTTTGGACAACATGTCTGATGTCAGCCAGGGTTAATATGTGCCTTTTACAACACCAAATAAAAAATAGTAATAAGAATTACAAAGCCAGTAGTGGTGATGTTGCTTTAGCAGTTGCAGAGCCATCTGTTAACTTGGTTCCCTGACCCATCCTCCATTACCATGGGTAGGAGACAAATCTAATGTCAACACAACTCATTTTGGACATGTATATAGTTAAATAGCAGACAGAACAGAAAAGAATTTATGCAGAGGCTTTTTTCCCTACAGTTTTCCTAAGTGGTTCAGTCGGAAAAATATTATATACAAAATACTCTCCCTAGCACAACACTAGGGACCACCATCTACCCAAGAGACAGCAAGTAAGGATCCTTCTTACTACTAAATTCATGACTGTCCAAAATCAGGACCTGAGACAAGATCTGCCTCTTATGATCTCATACTTCCCTCTCAGCATATACCATCTCTTACCTCTTTGGATAAATCAAATAACATGCATTAAAATAAATGGATGTCCTTGAGCATAACTATTTTTTTGCATAATAGTAGACTACTTACCTCATAGGTTTTTCATGATTTGACAATTTACTCCCCCTACTGTAAGAAAATTCCCTTCATCTGAGCTTCTTTAGCTCTGTTCAAAACCCAGAGAGCTCTCAGAGAAAAAGGGCAGATTTCTCATTTGTAAGCCCAAAAGTTTCCACACATTCTATAATTTTCTCCCGCTAAATAATTTGCTCCCAGTTGGAGAACTGCCTTAATTTCCCTGCAATCCCTGTGACAGACCACAAAAGGACATTAGCAACCTCAGCACATGATAGAGCTTCCACAGACCCAAAGTGGAGAAGATTGTTTCTTGTAAGGATCAAGGGGTCAGGTGCTGCTGCTGGCTGAGAGCTGCTCAGCCTGGTTCCACAGAACGTGCTGAGGCAATGGGAGGTGTGTTGGGTGCATTTTTCCAAGCCAGTTGTCCTGTCAGAACAGGCAGCTGCAGGAGCTACTCCAGACAGTGGCACCTGGCAGGACAGAGTGTGGTTGTCTCCCTCACAAAAGGGACACATCCACTGTCATGGCTGCACCACGGTCAAGCACCAACTCTGTCTGTGCCAGGGCTTATGGCAAGAATATGAAGCATTCTCAAGTTTCTCCTGACTTTCCCAACAAGCTGAACCAAAGCATCATATGATTTCACCTTCCCTTTTTCCATTTCTGAGAACGACTAAACACATTGGATGTTTCAACTAATCTGGAAGAGAATTAAGAGTGCTCACTGAATATATGGAGAAGAGCATTTAAAACTTGTTTTGTTTGAAGATTGTATGACCTATGGATAGTTAAAAAGATTAATCAAGAGGCAGTGCCATGTCAATGTACACAACATTGATATGAAATTTTTCTTAATCTGGTTTGCTCCCCCTCATCTCTTGGTTAGTGTTGCAATCAAGTAATCAAAACACTGAATCTTCCTGTCTTCATTTCAAAGTATTAAGCTTCTTAGAAGCAGCTGGTCCATTTCTTTCCTAGAAAAAAAAGTATTTCTGGGTTTTATTCTAGTTACTTTTCAGCCTGAGAAATTTTTTTTCCAGCTACAGCTGACTCACTACCTATAAAACTGCCATTGTACTGGCATAAAGCTTCAAATCAAGGGAGTACCTCTCGATGTTTACAGGAAAGAAAAATATAAAGGTAAAACCATCCAATTTTATCTCACTATAAAAACACTCAGAAAAATATTACCTAAGCACTTCTTGAACCTTGAACATTCTCAGCTCAAGAGACAGATGCTTGATGTGACATTGCTACAATGAGAATATCTGCTCCACACCCATTGCAAGCCACACAGTAACAAGAAGTAGAATTTAGAAAGAGTTACTAGGAAAATGAAAAGAACTGAAACTGGCACTGAGACCTGTTTGCTGTTATTGTCTGTAAATAATCTGGACAGGCCTGTGGTCTCTCAAGTGGGAAAAAACAATCTGTGACCAGGATTTCAGTGCTGCTTCTTGAGACACTGGCGGAGGAGGAGAGAAAGCAACAGATGGAACCAGTGACTTGGGGAGATTTAAGCCTCTTATTTGCAAGCAGGATTACAGATTGAGAGGGGCCACACTTCCCTCCTAGATAGTCAAGCCTACAAACAGTGTTTCAAAGCATTAAAACCCCTGTGGTTTCTGAAGGGTGTCTGTTACAGGGGAATATGGCACAGCTGAAAAGTAGTTGCATTCTACACTTTATACTGAAAACCTGTTAAATCCCCCCCTGCCATCTGCAAACAATGCCCAAAAGATAGCAATTTTCTATTGAATTCAGTGTTGTGAACAGCTTGACTGCTAATACTCTTTCTCTGACCTGACATTTGTTATTTTAGGTATCCACCTAAATCAGGTTCATTTCTGGATAGCAGCTGCTTATGTGTGTGACACATAGGATTCCCTCATGGAGTCACTCTGGCCAAGATGAAGCCCTGTTCTTTTCAGAAGAGGGAGAACTAAGCAAGGCTCCTGAATGTCCTGATACTTGACTGCGACACTGAACCTAAACCTCCTCTCCTCTTTTTGACTAAGTAATTTCCTTCTACCTCTTTCAAAATTCCATGCTCCCTTCAAAACCTGAAGAGTCAAGAAACCTATAAACAGTAAGTTTAAGGTGCAATGGGCAGCATGTCCTTGCTTTTTACATGGATGCCTGAAAAGCCAACACACCACCAGGTGTTCATTGCTAGGAGACTAAAACCTGTTTTTCCAGAGTGTGATAGAACAGTGGTGCATTATAGTACAATATGCAATATATAATGGCAATAACACATTCAGGCTTTCACTTGGATCCTCAGACTTGCTGTGTAAGACATAAACAATGCAAACCCTGCAGATCATGAAGTGATGGATGGATATATTTTACAGCTGTGAAAGTGGAAAGAGAAGAAGGTTCTGTTCAATTATACTGACCTAATTTCATAGCAGAAACTGTCTTCCTTCAGAGAATGATCCTGCATTGCCAAGGCCACGCTCTCTAGTCAAATCTCTCAACTGAATTAGCAGTTTCAAAGCCAATTTCTGTTCGGCCAGTGCCAGAACTGTGTGTGAAAACTTCCAAATTGATTTAAAACAGCCATGTCTCATTAGTCAAGAAACCAGTTAAACCAATGGGGCTGTGAGGCTCCTTCAAGACTTGTTTAAATAGTTAATTTTTGAGTTCTGAGCAACTTTATATCTTCTCTGTCACTGCTTGAAAATTATAGGTTGCAACTAGAAACAGCAGTCCAAGAAACTTGGCCTAAATCATCCTTGCAAAATAAACAGAGAATATCCCATCAGTTATCTTTTTTCCATGGGAGAGAGGAGCCACACAGTGCCAAGAGATAATTCACTGCATAAGTAAAAAGCAGTGATGGTAATTGAACCTTCCAACTCTCACTTCCACATTGCCACCGCAAAACCAGCCTCAAACCACAGTGTGTGATGACAAATGACCTGCTGCAGTTCATTCCCCCTCTTTCAGAGCTTCCTCATTACTACTCCAATAACCTGAAATTGGGCTGGACACATAATTAGCAGTTTCCTCTCTTCCCTTGCATATGCACAAAATGTAATTGATTACTTGCCAGGCAGCCATCAAGAGCTATTCCAGTGCTTACATGCCCGCACCCAAAGCTACCTTCTCCTTCAGTTCTTGAGGCTGTTATGTTTCCTTTCTCCAGTGTGTATCCCTTGATTCCATTTTCCTAAGCCTGACTTCTCTTCTAGGCATCTCAGCACTTTCCCCTGATGTTCAGACTTATGCAGAGGACTGTTCCTTCTCCCTTCTCACAGGCCTTTTCTCCCCTGTTAATAAAGTTTCTACATTTTTACTGTTCCCTCCTTCTTTCAATAGCTCTTCCTACTCCAGGAAGGCATGTGAGCTGGCATTACAAAGTGTTTGACCAAATTAGAACATAAAACATCTTCTGTGATGCAGTAAGACTGGGATTCAGGTTCCAGGCTACCTTGGCTCCAGTTATGTTGTTGGGAATAAGCTCAGTTGTCTGCTGTAGATCTCCACTTCATGGCCTATAAACAGAGCCAAGATGCTTGGCTGTAGCTTAGAAGTCTACACATGGACACCTAAATTTACATGCCTTGAACTACAACCTGAGTGTCTTAAACAATATCTACAAGAAGCTTTTCAGAACACAAGTAGGAAATAATCCCTAAATGCATTTAGTTCCGTAACAGGGGTTTCTCAGAGGTCAGATCTTGGCCTACAGCTTTCAAACACCAAAATTCCCAAGGAAGCATAGAACTAAATGATTGTAAACTTGCAAATAACTCAAATAATATGAACTCTCACCTCTGGTAAAAGATTTGGCAATTAGATAGCTTTCTAAATGAAATATGGTACAGTAAAAGCAAATTAATTTCCAAATTAATTTTTTCCATGGCCCCACATTATACAGAGTAGATTGCAGCTTTTCCAACTCTACTGTGCATGAAGAACTCGTTTCACTTCTGAAATGTTTTCCTTGTATTACGGTCTTCAAAAGTCTTCAGTACAGCAACAACTACTCTCACCTTCTTCTGTAACGACCTTTTAAGTAGAGTCTCTTTCCAGTCCTATTCCCTCCCTGTCCTGGCATATGTCCTGCCTCCTCTGCGAAAGGCTTTGCTGAACCTTGCTGAGTTTTCTATTATTTCCTGCTGCAGCACAATTGTCTGCAAACTTCTCTTCTTCCCATACCCCCATTAGGAAGCTTCACAAGTTGTGTCTTCTGATCTTCATGGTCACATGGCAGGTTGAAGAGAAGAACACTTTGGATGCTGGCAAATTATCTACCAACACCTCGCTTTCTAGCATGCTTGCCTGCAGCATGACTCAAACCACAGAGCTCCTACACAGCAAGAAAACAGCCTTAAGAATAGGATTGATATCTGACAGACATCGGCATTTTCTTAAGCTCTTTTTTGAGCACAGCAAGTAAAACAAGCCTCAACATGAGAAGGAGTTTGCACACAGGACTAATTTGATTGGTGTTTGTTGCGGCGTTAGCGACACATTAGCAGCGATAATGACAGCTAACAGCCACACCGCTCTCCCAAGCCTCTTTGATAAACTAATCCTTTGCCTCTTTACCTCCTTTATTAATGCTTCTTCTGTTCTTAAAACTTCTTAGGAAAGGAGGATGCTTGAATCAGGCGATGCTGGAAGAGTGTTGAGTGTTTGATGACAGCAGGGATCCTAAAGAATGTTTATAATTTCCGTGTCAGATAGGGTAGCCAAATTATTATTTCACCATAAACATTGAGTATGGACCTTCAAGGAACACCTTAATTCTAGGGATACATTTGTGCTATGTGCAGAGGTATAAAACTTAAATATTAACATTTCTGCAAAGACAAACCGAAAAGCAGCCAGTGCTGAAAAGCCTTCTCTGTGTACCTTGTCACAATCAGCCCACAGGGACTTGGATATTAATTCAGTTACCTGCAACATTAAATGCACTGCAATTACCGAAAACTGACTTTCACTCTAGGGTCGACAAAAGCTAGAATAATTAACTCTGCTGACCATAAAGCTCATACTCTCCAAGTGGAGATCAGTGATGAGCAGCATTCCTCAGGAGCTGGGGGATGCTGGACATCCAAGACAGGGACAGTGGGATTGAAGGCAGCCTCAGCACGTTTGCTGATGACACCAAGTGTGGTGGACCCTCTGGAGGGAAGGGATGCCATCCAGAGGGGCCATAATGGGCTTCAGAGATGGGTCTGAACTGAGGTGTATAAACCTCATGAAATTCAACAAGGCTGAGTGCAAGGTCCTGCATGTGTGTCAGGCCATTCCATCTATTTTTGTAACCTTCCTGTCCATAAATCCAGTATGTTTTCATGTACAAGATATCCCTGTTTTCTCTGTTGTCTCCCCATCCCCAGTTTTGCACATGCAGGGCTATGCCATGCTACAAGTTCAACGCTGTGAGTCCTCTCTTCTGCTCTAGGCTAAACACCCTGCTGAATTTACAAAGCTCATTTCATCCTTCCTCTATCTGAGCAATACAAAAGGTAATATAACAGAAAACAAAAACAAAAACAACAACAAAAAAAAGGCAAAAAAAGAAAAAGCTGGTGATTTCTAACACTTGGATACCCATCAATTGCCTGTCTGATTTGATAAACAACTTTTCAGTGACTGCCATCACTGAACGCATCTAGATCATCAATGCTTGCTGCAAAAATTCTACAGTGTTCCCTCCCTTGACAGATATTATTATCCATCTTCCTTGGGGCTAAAATTTCCATCTAACAGTATCTGTAGCCTGAAAGGATTATTTTTGGTCTTTGCCTTCCTCTTTACTTGCCTGAAGGGAAGAAGCTAAAGTCCCATATGCACATAATTAGATATATTTCTACTCTTCAAAATGTTGCAGGGGCACTTTATGTTAGATTTTTTTGAGATTTGTTCAAAAAAGGGCAACAACATCTGAATTGTCTAGTCTGACATGCAAACTATGGGTCCTAAATACTGAGTTGGATCATCATTTCTCTCAATTATGCTCTGGTAGTTTGCTTTAGACAGACAATTCACATTTATATTACAGAAGCTCAGTTGGATAGGCTTACTCCTCTACCCTTCCTAAAAACGACCCTGCAGTTGCAAGGTTGGAAAACTCAGTTTACTTTCAGCTGTTGTAAACATGTGACTTTGTGGCAGTTACAGCTATAAAGATCTACATTCTAATTTACCATTTCAAAACTAGAAATACAAAAGCTACCTTCTGAACTGAAGGAAAACAAACTATGTCAAAGAGGGAACCCTATAACCATTCATCATACAACTCCTCCTCACTTGCAGCAGACATTTTTACAGAGGGTCATGGTTTTCATTATCACTGTCTTGCCTCAAGAGAAATTTAAATGCTAAAAGAAATTATAGCCTAAACCAAAACCATCAGGCATCAACCACTTGTATCTCTGATAAAATGCTTTTTTCTCTGAAGTGCATCCAGGAAGCTGCCTATAATTGGAAACATTAGAGGAACCACACAGAAGCAAATGCAGCCTGAGTGTCAGACAACCATTTTCATGCAAAATGTACTAGAAGCCTGCAGCTAAGAGCTGAATACTTACAGGCTTAGCCATTTAGAAAAAAATGCAAGCATATCTGCACCTTTCATCCATCTCTTTACAATTTATAAATGAATGCCTCTCATCAAAACATTTTAGCCATCTTTCAGCAGACTAACTAGCATTTTAAGAAAATGACCCCTCTCTCTCTCTCAAAAAACCCCATTCTTCACCAAAACATGACAGCAGACTATCACATAACCCAGAATATGTTAGGCTTGGTGTTAACTACTAAGTTCACTGGGAGAAGCAAGCAAAAGGAAGATTTTATCTAATAATATATTCAAATTCTTTGAAATAAAACCATTTCTCTTTGGTGATTATAGGAAAGCTCACCTACATCCCCGTGACTGTTTCTAGAAGGTTTAAAGAAAACAAAGGTTTCATTCTAAGCAATGGCAGTTTACCCCCAACCACCTTCCTACAGAAGTCTTCCTGCTTCAGCTACAGGAATCATTGCAGGCTCTTATCCCAAGGTGGGATCAGAACCACCTGGATGTCTGCAGAGCTGTCTGAGAGTAATCCAGGAGTGTATTGAGGACAACTTCCTGTTCCAGGTATTAGACAAACAGAGAAGCACGTGCCACAAGATTTTCTTATTCCTAAGGCACAAAAGGGACGATTTTAAGAGACATTGACTACTTTTTCATGTGATTGAACTGGTATGAGCCATCCTCAGGCAATGCCTTCTCGATCTAAGTGAGCTCATCCAGTGTGGCCAGGTGTGACATGTAACCACAGGGGCAGTGTTTCCCCTCTTGGTCACTATTTAATGTAATAAAACTACTGCCATTGTTTTCAGGAGCCCACTTCAGACATTTGGATACCACCTCCAAATTTGAATATGTCTGGGGATTCTTCCCACAAAAAAGGTACCCAGACAGACCTTGCTGGCCTTTGCCTCCCCCGGGCAGAACATCATCTGCACCACCAACAGTGGGGTTAGATGATTTTCTTCCCAAGGAAAGGCACTTCCACATACTTTCAGGAGCTCACATCCCAAATTTGGTTACAATCTCCAGAGCAGAATACATTAGGGATTGTTCCTGTACTAAATGGAAAGAAAAGTGTTGTATGCTGTTACCTCCCCTGGGCAGCACATATCTGCACCACTCACACTGGGGGTTGGATTCTTCCTTCCCAAATAAAGGTACTGTCACCACAGCCAGGACCCCACCTCCAAACTTTGGATACCACCTCAAAAATGGTCTGAGGAAAGAGCATGACAGTTAATTTATCTGAATTTTGGAAGTAGGCTCCTGAAAAATATGTCAATCCTTTGGG
>VZTN01010894.1:24133-85967 GCA_013400515.1 Erpornis zantholeuca | reverse complement strand
AGGCAAACTCCTTATCCCCAGTCTTGGTGGTGAAAATTACGGAATGCCCAGGGGAGGAAAAGGCCTGGAACAGCTTTCTATCCTGGCCCATCTTGTATGGAAGCAATCCTCCAACATACTCAGTTTTGCAGGTGGTGTCCAAATTCGGCTCGAGTGGAACATTCACTGTTGGGACTTGGGTGTGCAAGAGTCAAATACCTTATGGTGCACAGACACGAGCAGCAAAGTGCTCAGCACCAGTTTTGGTGATGCAGCTCGAGGGGTGTGACTTAAAGGGGGGAGCCTTCAACAGCTTTCTCACCGGACACAGGAGTGTGGTGCAAATTGAGGATTGCAAATAGAAGGTGAAAGTCATCAAAAGCTTTTTTTCCTGGCACGTTTTGTTTGTCAGTAAGGTCTAGGCATTTCCAGCTTTGGGTCTGCACATTGGATCGACTGGAGAGCAAATGGCACATTTATTCTTTTGCAAGTACACAGCGTCATCTGGTGGAGCTGAACGGGGACAGCGAGAAGGTTAAACGCATCAGCTTTTTTTTTATTTTGTCCTGGCACCTTTCGAGCGGGAGCAGTTCGTGGAGAGCTTCGGTTTTGGGTCTGGGCACTGCGAGAGTGAAAGCATGTGATTCTACACATACCCGGCAAGGAAAGTAGATAGTCTCAGTGCTGGTAGTGCAATTTATACCCAAAAGTGAGTGGGTGTTGCTGGTCTTTACCTGTCCTTGCCAGCCTATTATCTGAACCTGCACAAACTATTTCTTTAGGCATGTGCTGTTGCTTCCTGTTACATAACTTGCCAAATCCCCTGTTGTACTCCTCTTTATCTATTTCTCCACTGGTTCCAGCTACACTTATCATCCTGTGTGCACACCTTAACATCCTTTTGTCTTTTCTTTTGCTGGTTAGTCTCTAAATTCTGTTCAGCAGCTTCAGGAGAACTGAAAATTTCTATTCTCTATGTTATTTTATCGGGTGATAAAGGGCAGGAAATGAGAGGGAAGAAGGGCAGGAAAGGTGAGGTACCTGGGCTTTCAAGCATGAATTAGCTGCTCATGCAGAAATTAATTGCAAATTTATTAACACCTTTGTGCAATAAAGGAGAGATATTGTCCTGCATTTTGAGGAAACATCTGGCAGAATCAGTCCCAGAAAAGAGATTTTTAGGGTCTGAAAGGTCACAGTCCTGAAAGAAAGGCAACTTCAATATTTCTAAAAATTGTCTTCCTTTTTAAGGGCACACCTTTCCCCAGGGAAATTCTGTATTAACATCATAAAAAAATCAGCTTCCAAAATGAACAGAGAGGATCACAAAGGTCTGTAGGAGAGCCTTGTCTAGAAAGGCTTTCCCTACCCTCTGCAATGAGATGCTTTGATGGCAGGACTATCCCCTCACAGTTAGACATGAATAAGCAGAAACTGTAGGCCTTGAACTCCTCTTACATTTTGAATTCATGATGTTGTTCACACTATTTAAGTAATTTGATTTTCTTAATTTAGAAACATGGGTGTAATTTCTGTTTTTTGTCTCGGTACAAAAGACTGGGATCAAACCCCACCATTTTTCAGTGAGAATAAAAATGTGTTCCACTCTACAGATTTCATTCCATTTCATTCTGTTCTGTTGTATTTAATTCCATTAGATTCCACACCATTCCATTGCATTCCATGCCAATCTATGAGGTGCCATGCCATGCCATGCCATGCCATTCTATAAGGATTTATTCCATTCCATTCCATTCCATTCCATTCCATTCCATTCCATGTCACTCCATGTGGTTCCATTCTGTTCCATTCCATTCCATTCCATTCCATTCCATTCCATTCCATTCCATTCTGTCATTATATCCCGTTATATTCCAAGCTGTTCCTGTCCAACCCATGCCATTCCATGCCATTCTATGATGTTCCATTCTATTCCACTTCATTCCATTCCATTCCATGCCATGCCATTCCATTCCATTCCATCCCATCCCATTCCCTTCCTTTCGTTTAATTTTGATTTAATTCCAGTCGATAGCATTCTTCCATTCCTCCATTCTGTGAGGTTTCACTCAATTCCATTTTATACTATTCGATTCCATTTAATATCATTTCATTCCATTCCATTCCAGTAAATTAAATTCCATTCAATTCTATGCCATTCTATGATGTTTCATTCCATTCCATGCCACTCCATTCTATGAAATTCCATGCCACTCCATTTTATGAAATTCCATTCCATTGCCATGCCATGCCATTTTAAGATGTTCCATTCAAATTCATCCACTCCAATCCATTTAATTTCAATTAATTTCCTAACATTTCATTGAATACCATTCCATTATATGTCTTTTCATGTCTCTCTATTCCATTCAATTTAATTTAATTCCATTCTGCACCAATTTATGAAATTTAATTCCATTGCTATTCTATGAACATGTATTGAATTCTGTTCCGTTCAGTTTTGTTTCATTCAATTTAATTCCACTCAATTCCATTCCATTCCATTCCAAACCATTCCATTCCACTATTCCATTCCATTCCATTCCATTCCATTCCATTCCATTCCATTCCATTCCATTCCACCTCTATTCCATTGAATTCAATTGCATTCTATCAAATTCTATCCCAACCTTTCCTTTCCTTTCCTTTCCTTTCCTTTCCTTTCCTTTCCTTTCCTTTCCTTTCCTTTCCTTTCCTTTCCTTTCCTTTCCTTTCCTTTCCTTTCCTGTTCCAATTCATTCCATTCTATTCTATGAAATTTCATGGCATTCCATGCCATTCTATGACATTCCACTCCATTCCATTCCATTTCTGGAATGGTGGAGGCAGGGACCATCTTCATCCCCGATATCAGAAAGAAGCTGATACCTCAGCTTCCTTCTGGCTGCATGCAGTCTGAGCCTCAGGCCAATCTATCTTAATAGTATCTGAGATGTCACTCACGAGGGAGTGAGGACAGGACATGTGTCCCCTGCCTGCCATAAAACACTCCTGGCTGATGTTCAGCTGCTGAGAAAGGAGAGAGAGGTGAATCTCCACAGGATGGCAGTAAAACCCAGCACGTTCCTCATCTGTCTTCGGGGTGAGGAGACAGAAGGACTTAAATGCACAAGCCTGCTTTCAGCTCCTGGACTATTTCTAGCACCACGAATGAATTGTTTATCATCTTAGTGCTTTGGTTTTCCATTGCAAACGTCTGTATGTGTGTCCATGCATAGGAATGGCATCTCCAAGCTAGTAGCAAAAGGGTTGGCAAATTCCAATTATCAGTCGCCTTGGCCCCTCGGGAAGATAGATCAAATATGGGAGAAACGGCATAATGTAGGCCAGGTAAACCTAATGCCTGATTGGCTGAAAGTGCTCCAAATAAAAATTTCCCAGTTCTTTCTCAACCCTGAAGCTGTGTAATTCTGTCCTTCTTTTCAGGCCTAATTGCGTGGTATGAAAGGAAAGCTGAGGTCTCCTGGCAAAAACAGCTGGTGTTGGGATAGAGCAGAAAATCAGGCAAGAAAGAGAAACTGCGGAATGGGAAAACAACAAGCAGGAAAGAAAATATTTTGAAGAAAGTTTATGTAAAAAGAAAAAAGGCAAACAGTTGCAAAAGAGCCAAAACACATAAAAGCTGATGTACAGATAACTACGACCCCAAGGAAGGGAGAAGCGAGATAAGAGGAGAGGAACTAGAGGCCTGGGCTGCCTCTGGATGTACATAAATCTCACTTATTTGTTGAAAAATTGGGCTTTCCCTTGAGCTGATCGATCACTCACTTGCCAGCTGAAGAACTGACAGGTGAGTTCGCTGACAGGTTTGATTGCCCAGATCCCCTGCAATTCACATCACTGAGTACTGACAGAGGAAGGACCAGGCTTCAAAGCAGTCAAAGAACTTCACTGAGCAGTGGTGGGTGGGCTGCAGTTCCTGAACAGGAGGTGCTTGTTACCAGGTGATTTATGTCATTTCTCTATCCTTCCTGATGTACCCAGTCTCTTGCCCATCATCTATGTCTTGTTTTATCTGAGCAAATGATCAAGTTTCTGGGTCAGGGACTATAATTTTCTACATATGTGTACACAGAGTGCTGGACTTAATCTGAGAGCACCATGTGCTTGCTCTAAAAGTTCATGGGATAGATCTGTCTGGAGGGAGATGACAGAGGGGTTTGGAGTCAGCATGTGTGTGTGCAGGAGGCACTCAGGGTCTTGAGAGTGTTGCCATTCCTGAAACTGGGCCCTCTCTCTGAGCAAAATGAGGCCCCTATGACACCCAACTGCAAATCTCACCTGGGTTTTGCAGTGCTTGTCTGCACCATTACTGCTACCTACTCCTGTCTTCATTCTCACCAGCATCCACACTGTACTCCTTTTATTCCTGTTTCTTTCTAGAGAAAGTTTTGTCCATAACTGCTGAGCAGCCAAAGATTTTTGTTTGCATTATAGACAGAAAAAGTCCACATATATAGATTTATTTGCTGGACTGCCTGACTAGCATTGTTATGGGATTTTCAGCAGCAAGAAGTAATTTCCGGATGGGCTGTTCCAGTGATAATAATCCTAACAAATGAGAAGTTTAGCAGCACTAAATGGCAGGTGTCTAAACTCTAGATGTGACAATTTAACCATTTAATCCAGCAGGATTACAGTGTCCACTCTTGAATGTCTAAGTGCTTGGGGGATATAGACAAATGTCCTGCAGTTCAGAAAACACTCAAAAGTGTTAAGAATGGGAATGGATTACTCTCTGTGAAGAAAGATAAATTATGCATGTTTCAGCTAAGAGAAAAGAAACATCCTCTCCATGTATCTGAAGGGAGAGCTTTTTTTGAACTACTGATTACTTAGTGGGCTCTGGGGACTAAGAAGAATAATGGGGTATAAATATAAATATATTAAAAAAAAAAGATAAAACTCAAGAGTGGGACAAGGATGAGGAAATATGGGAGAAATAGGGGAAATTTGGTTCATGGGAGAGACTAGAGCTGTTCAATACTTTGGTGCAGGCTGGGTCCTGAATAAGCCTCTGAAGTTTAGACAGCAAGGCTGTGAGGCAGGGGATGACAAAGGATTTGGTCAGCATGATTTTAAGGGACTTCAGCGTGCCAGCTAAGGGGGATGTGGTGTCTCAGGCAGTGCTTTTAGGGACCTTGCTTTGCCTGTCTAACAGGGGACATCGTCTGTAGTCACAGACCTGCAGCCCGCCCTGTCCAGATGCTGGGCTGGATGTGCCCCTGGGGAAAGGTTCCAAGGAGCTGCTCCTGAATTGCTCTAACTTAGGAGATCAAACAGGTGGTGCTGAACAGCTGAACAGCTATTTGAGATGGTTTACATCCGTGCCCACTTGTCTATGAATGTAGCTGTTCTCATAGACATTAAGAAAAGTTTAAGCTGTGGCTCATTTTGTAACTGAGCTGGCTGTCTATGAACTGCTTGCTTTGATTATTGGTTACTCGTAAAGTGTGGTTTGCCTAACTCACTTGTTTTATCTCCTCACTATCACTTGTTTTATGTTTGATTTGATAATAACCTTTCCGAATAGGAAAAATTAATGATTAGCAGCTAATATATAATTACAGAGTGAATCTTCTGGCAAGTATTTTGTAAGAGAATCTACAGACAATATATTTTTCTACAACATCACCCTTGCTTCTTGTCTCTATCAGGCATTCCAGCTCCCTTTTTTTTTCCTCCACAGACAACCAAACCATGAATTTCTTGGTTTTGGTTGCAGATAGGAATGCAGTGTATACCAGGGAAGACAGAGTTTGACAGCACTGAGATCTGACATAGTGCTGTTTCCTCACTTAGTTTTTGTTCTGTCCAGGTGGTTGGGGAGAAAAAAAATGTTGTAGGATATTGTCAAGGTTGGTCTTGTACCATGAGCTAATTACAGGCAATGATGTTTGACACAGCACATGTTGATCTCTGGATTATTTATCTCCTATTGGTATTTGATCAAGGAGGAAAATCACTCCCTCTCTTCTGTCAGAGCTTTTGGAATATAGCCACAAACTCTTGCAGAGAAAGTTTTGTTAAAAAATTGTATGTATGCAAGAGCAGGATATGGAGTCAAACACAATGTCAGAAAAAAAACACCTCATTTAAGAATTTGTGGGAATTTTGAACTATTATTAACTCCTAATGGATCCAGAGGCAATAAAAGAGTTTTTTAGTTGTCCGTTTATTGAAGCAAATACATTTGAGGATCAGAACACTAATGATGTCTGTTAAAATCTAATCTTGGTAAACAATTTTTATGGCACCTGTGGTTTTGAGGGGATAATGGGGGTTGTACTTATAGCTGATGCTCACCAACATGCAGGAGATATTTGGGGATTGGTGGGTGAGAGTTGCAGAGCAATGCTGCTGTTTGCTGCCCCGAGCTCAGATGAGAAACTCCACATGTTGGATCTGACTTCAGAACTATCCAGCCCTGGTTCCTCCCACTGATGTTGATCCACATTTCCAGACTTGAAAAGCTTGGAAAGCCAAGCTCCAGGGCAGACAGCTGGGTAGGTCAGTGGGAAATGCATGTTACTTTCAAATGCTGGAGGAAGGCATCTAACCAGCTGATGGTTTCACTCTTGACATTGCTGCTACTACAAAAGTGGTGTTGGGGAATGAATTTCCAATAAATATTGGAATTAATTGAATAATTCAATGTAGCCTTCATGTGATGAAAGAACAGTTTCCCTGTTCCCCTGAATGAATATATAATGCATACATGGATTTTTTGTTTTTTGCATGTCTTTTGTCATTCAGAGCAACTTCAGTCACAAATGGTGATGTGGAAACAATTTAAATTAAAAAAAACCTCAATTTTTTAAAAAAACTTTTTTTGAGGATGCAAAATGGCAAATATTTATTAGGGTTCACAAGGCAGATTTTGCTCTTTCAAAGTGGTATAACATAAACTTAGCCAATATGTCTTTCCACAGAAGAGTTAAAGACTGCATCTTTTAACCATAATAAAGAAATATTGTAAGAACAGGTGAGGGAAACATATTTGAAAATGGATTTTATTTATGTAACTTAACACTGCTTAAAATAGTCCTTTAATATTTCTTGCCATAGGTAGTACATTGGTTCAAAGTGAAAAGATGGGAGTAAACAACCACCTTTGTGCAGATTATCTTCTTCCCAATGTTGTTCCTGCACCTCCAGGAGGATGCATGTTCACTCTCTAGGACATGACTCCTGAAAAGTGATAACTAAATCCCACACAAACTCTTCCACCTGACTCTTAGGAGAGGAAATCAGCACACTGCTCCCGGAGTGTGGTGGCTTGGAAACAGCTTTATATAGGATTCTGAAAGTCTGACTTTGGGAGTTTTCTTAACATAACCATCAAATAAAAATGTCAGCAGTGAATTGAGGTGCCAAAACTCAGCTTTCCTTCTACATGCAAAGCATATTCCTTTGGAGTGGGACGCAACTTGGAGAAAAATCCTAAAACCAGACCTTAGCTCTGCAAAACCTTACTGCTTTTTAATCAGAGAATCGTAGAATAATTTGGGTTGGAACAGAGCTTGAGGATGATCAAGTTTCAATCCCTCTGCCATGGGCAGGGATGCCTTCCACTATACCACACTGCTCAGAGCCCCATCCAATCCTGCCTTGAACCCTTCCAGGGATGGGGCACCAACAACTTCTCTGTGCAGCCTCTTCCAGTGCCTCATCACCCACACAGCAAAGAATTTCTTCTTAATATCCAATATAATTATTTTAGCTTAAAGACATTAAAAACAGAAAAATTAATAGAAAAGAACAGTATAAAAGTTTTATTTATAGAGTAAACTTAAAAATAACCAGGAGGCCACATGTGTGTCAGATTGATTCTGTGACAGAAAAACAATCATGATGTGATGGTACTTCAAAATCTGAACTTTTGACAAAGTTTTTAGTGTTTTCTGACATTGCTTGTTTGATAGTGGAGCTGAAGAAAAAGGAAATTTCCAACTCATAAAAAATAGTCTCTTTTGAGACACACTAAATTTATGCAAAAATTTGAAATGTCATAATTTGTGTTCTTTCACTATCTGCCTCCCTCTCCCAAACAGTCCTAGCTCCAGTAACACAGTCTCTTGGGATGCAATCCTGCTGCAAAGCATTTGAGGCACCGGCTCCAGAGGAATGCAAGGGCCTTATCTAGGCTTGTTTCCACAAATGTTCCTTAATGTCAGCACAAATTTATACTTCAGTGCTCTGTGTTGGGCAGTGCTCAGAGGAAGAAAGCCCTCTGCAATCCAATATTGGAGCTTCTTCCAGACTGCAGCTCCAGGAGCTGTATTTGCATACTGGAGAACAGATGTTCTTCCTCAGTCTTTGGACTTCTCGCATTGTGACATTTGTAATTCATGGTCTAGTGAAGTAATATGGTTCAGAATAATGCTATAAAAAGAATTCAGCAGCAAACCAGGAGTTGTGGTGGTACCTGTTTATTACCCAAAACTAATTCCTGGTGCTTCCTCTTGTAAACCCCAACTCAGAACCTAAACCATGTTTTTCAAAAAGAAAAAAAAATTCCCATGTAGTTCTAGTAAGCATGTGTAAGCACACAAAAATGTACATTTATTGCTGGCTTGTGCCACTGATGTATTATCCTTTTTTTCTTGATGCCAAAACAGTTGCTGTCAAATTGGATAATGTTCTTACAATTTATACTGTTTTTATAAATGATCTGAATAGAATGCACACTGAATGAGTTTGCTGGTGATGCTAAACTAGGAGGACCTGCAGACTCCCTCGAGGGCAGAGAGCTCTAGATAGACTACAGAGCTGGGCAATCACCAGAGGAGGAAATTTAACAAGACCACGCTATGCATTCTCCATGTGGGATGGAGTAATTCTTGTTTTATGTACAAAGTGGGGGATGAGAGGCTGGACAGCAGCCCAGCTGAAAGAGATCTGGGGGTCTGGGTTGGCAGCAAGTTGGCTATGAGTCAGCAGTGTGCCCTGGCAACCAAAAGGTCCAGCTTTGTCTGGGGGTGCCTCAAGCAGTGCATAACTAGCCAAGGGAGAGGATTGCCCTGCTCTACACTGCACTGCTGTGGCCCCACAAGATCTGTGTGCAGATTCAGATGCCTCAAGGACATCAAGGTATTAGAGAGTGTCCAGAGAAGGGTGACCACCATGGTGGAAGGCCGCAAGGATGAGACTTGGGAGGAGTGGCCAAAGTCACTTGGTTTGTTCATCTTGGAGAAGAGAAGGCTGAGGAGTGACTTCATTGCCATCTACACCTTCCTCCAGGGGGTCACTGGAGAGGGAGGTGCTGATCTCCTCTCTCTGGTGATCAGACACAAGGAAATGGAATAAAGCTGTGTCAGGGGAAGTCCAGATTGCGCATCAGGAAAGTTGTCTTCATTGAGAGGGTGGTCAGTCCCTGGGACAGGCTGCCCTGGAATGTGGTTGTGGCACCAAGCCTGTCAAAGTCCAAAGAGAATTTGGATGATGCTCTTAGCCATATGATTTAGTTTCAGGTAGTCCTGCTAGGACCAGGGAGTTGGGCTTGTTGGTCCTTATGGGTGCCTTCTAACTTGAGATACTTTGTGATTCTGTCTAGGTGCTGAGGTTTATTGAGAGGAGTATGGTCTCACTTTGAAAGGGCTGTAGAAAACATGCAGATTCTGTACACAGGGACCTTTGGCACCACTAGTGAGAGCAAGTTATTGTAAACTGTTTCTTTAAGATGTTGCTCAGGCTTAGATTAAATGCTTAATCTGTAGACAGCTGCAGTTTACTGAAGTGAAAGCTACCCGTAGCTAGCATTTTTTACATAGCATAAAGTGGCAGATCAACACCACAAATTCCATTAGAACTATCTACTTAATTTCCTGAAATTTTTCTGTTGCTAAGTCAACATTTCTCCATTTTGAAGGCCAGTTGCAATTTATGTATCATTATTAAGTAGGTACTTGAAATGAAATAAAAGCAGCAGTAAGAGCTCAAATTGCTGTTCTGTTCCACTCCATCTCTCTGGATTAGACTTTGCAAATACCTGACTAAATTATCTACCAGGATGTGTCCTGCTCAAAGCAGGTATTTATTGTGATGATTTCTGTTCCATCAAGGCATGAAAAATGAAGCTCAGGGCTCTTTTGGTGTGGTGTTCCATAGACAAGGTCAGCTCTTTTGGGAAAGTGAAGTGGAAATATGACTCATCAAGTATAAAGTCAGAAGTCTCAGAAGTCCGTGCTTTCCAGAGGCAGTCTCACAGAAATACTAATATGTAAGGGATCAGTCAAAGGCAGATAGATAGATAGATGGATAGATAGAGAGATAGAGAGATAGATAAATGGATAGACAGAGAAATAGATAGATCTGAGAGTTTAACATATGGAGTTACACAGAGATACACAATGGCTTCAGCATCCTATCAACCATCACTCTTATCTGCTTCTTCATTCAGGTAATGGACAAAGTGTTATCTCTGTGGAACAAGAGACACTTGATGCTCCAGAGAACCATGTATGGGCCAATTTTTTTTTGATTTTGGATAGTATTTTTTTTTGCTTGTTCTCTTTATGGACAAGGCAGGGACAGCTCCTCTGTCAGCAGTGGCTACTCTGAGCTAGGCCAATATAGAAGACATATCTTTTAAAAAATTACCCAGCCCAGATGTTTCCTCACTATCTGAAGCATCCATGCTTAGAAATCAGTGCACTATCCAAATTCATTTATTCCATCCTTCTAATCTTACTTGGATAAATGGATTATCCAGATCACATTTTTGAAGTACTAAACTGTGCTAAAAATTTAATAGGTAATTATCACTTTATCGAGTCTGCCTGCTTACTAGAATATTTTTGTAGACTCTTAATAACACTGAAGACATTACAACATAGTAAAAAATATTTCAGTGGCTTACCTATAACGACCTTTGTTGAGACAAACTGAATATTTTACAGGGTAATTTGGGACCAGTATTTCAAAGACAGTGCAAACTTTATCTGTTTGCCTTTCCTGAACAAGCTGGGAATTAGCTCACTGCCGCAGACATCCTGCAGCTATCTCTCTTCTCTCATCATCACAGAACACTGAACAGAAATCTTCTGATCAACAGGAAGGGGAGAGAATTCTGTTTAGTGCTGAATTAATGGGACCAGGAAAATTTGTGTAAGATTTAACCACCAATTGAGGGGAAGCCACATTTCTATCACTGAACAAAATGAAAGGCAGCAATAGCAGAGGTAGACTTTATTAGGTCTTTCTGGGGACAGAGTTCAATAATAGCTGGTAAAATGACAGAGTTAATACCATATATATCATCTGAAAGCACAGAGACAAGGTTTATTTTTCCAGTTTGTTCCTTGCACACTGACAGGTGATCTCTGGTTACATTGCTCATTAGCTCTTTCGAACATGCTTCAAACTACATTTAAAAGAGGATGAGAGAGACAGAGAAGTGGGCAAAGCTAGCAAAAAAAAGCAGTGTCTGAATGTTCCATGCACATGTGAAGTCCTACACAGTGTCATGGGGTTTCTAAAATTGACTCAAGTAATATATCTTCAAATGCTATTTATTTTATAATAATACCAGTACAGACAGGTAAAGTCAATTAAAACTCCATCACCATTAGAATCCCAGAATTTGGTACATTAGAATGTACTAAAAAATACAGTCAGGTGACCATAGGTCTTCATGCTGTCTGTAGCTAGATTGTTGCCATTTGGGACAAATGCCCTACTTTACTCTTGAGCTATCTGGGCCATCCCCTTACTTCAGGAACTTCAGGAACTTCCCAAATTCTGGCACCTTTTTTTTTAGCTTTTACCGCCCATGTTTGCATTGCCAAATGGAAGCTAGAACAGCTTGGAGTAGGATTAGTGTTTGAAGATGCACAGAGAGCCCTTCCAGTCAGCCATAGTGGTGAGCAAGAAAATCCATAAAGCCCATGGGGCAGCTGGATCCTGCTGGATCTTTGTCTCTGACTCCTTCATGCCTTGTTTGACTCATTCCTAGATGGGCATCTGAGTGGTCCATAGCCCCCTTCCCACCCCTGCAGCTTCTCAAATGCTCGAGAAGTGTTATTGGTTTGCCCTTAAGCGAGGGCATGCTAGAGAAAATGATGGTAGCAATGGTTGAGAGAGCAGACAGTTCAGGTAGGGTTAAAGTACTCATTCATTGGCATCACTACAGAATTTCTGTATAACATAACTGGCTTGAAATAATATTATCTTTCAGATTTATTACACTTTTAATTGTGCTGTCCTAAACATGCAGAACTGTTATAGCCTATACATTGAGCCCTGCAGCTAGATAGGATTAACTTGAAACCCAACCAGAAATCATACTTTTACACTCTGGAAATCTGTTTTAACTGGGAAAAAATGTTTTATGATGCTTCAGTTTATCTGGGGAAGTGTGTATCATTATAACTTTTAAGTTTCTGTCAGCAGGAAGCATAAATATTTTCTTTTAGCTTTTTTCAGTTTTTAGGCCTACACATTTCTACACTAAATCAATGAAAGTGTTTAAAAAAAGAAAAGAGGAATAGAGCGGAGAGACCTAATTGCTTCACTCTCTGCATCACATAGAAACCATAAAAGGTTGGGAAACTGTAAAGGTTTGCCCTAAAATATCTTTTAAGCAAGATTTCAAATATTCCAGGAGGTAATTTTATCCACTAAATAGCTTTAACTTTTTTACTAGGGACTTAGATCTTCCTAAGACCTCACAGAAGTCAGTACTTAACCTTCCTCATTCCTTTCCTGCAGTGTGCTTGGCCATGTGGATAACTCAGAAGGTGGGGTCCATATCTCCAGCCCCTTTTGGGGTTTGGCATGTACCATTAGGGGTGTTTTCATCCTGCTTGACCAGAGATTCATTGAAGCTGAGGTTCAAATTTGGGTACCTGCATGCCAAGAGCTTCCTTCTGTCTTCAACGCCCTCCTGACCTGCTCTGTCTGTCTGAGTGCAGCTCCTTCCTCATGTCAGGCTGAAGGGCAGTCAAACACAAAGATAGTTTGGATAGAGCAGCAGAAGGGCTTAGGACTTGGTGCTCTGGGAAGAAGCAAACTCAACGTGGACTCCACTTGTATTCAGGTTGGGGAGAACTGGCACTGGATATGACTCTATGTCATGAACCTTTGATACCTCCACCTTTATGGTAATTCCTATTAAAAAAAATTACTGTTCTTTCTGTCAGTCTGCTTTTCTTTTCTCAATATTCCTCCTGAGGAGGACACTCTCTCCTGTCCAACCTGTGCTCTATCTTCAATTACTAGATCAAAGGAATGTGAGAAGGAAGTGATCATATCAGGCTTGGGATGATGCTGACTGCTTTTACTAGAAGTTAGTGACAGTCTGAGATAGCCATGCACTGTTACCATTGTCGGGGTTGTGAGGTGTTTGACACATATGAGGCTATGGCTGTGCTGTTTTGTGGAAGTATATGGAACTAATATATATGGAAGTATGTAGAACTAATACTTCTGGCTTTGTCCTTGTGTCTAAACAGAAATGTGTTGACACTTTGCTAAGCTGTAACCCCGGGCCATGTTTGCCTGGTGGAGAAATACATTATGTGGCACTGATTTGTGTGATGCAGGATCCACAGGTGATGCTAAGCTAGAAAGCCTTTCCAGCTTATCAACCCTGCTCCTGGGCAAATCTATGTTCTAAAAAAAGATGTGTTGGGTTTCTTTATATTCTGAAGCCACATCCGACAATGAACAATGAACAATATTGTTTAAGTCTTCTCTTACAGTGAATCTGGTGTTTACTTTTGTAAAAATGACAGGTATTTATCAGCTTTTTATAACTGAATGTGGCAAGAAAAGCTTTCACAGTAAGTGGAGCCCTATTTCAATTTCAGTTATATTCGTGAAGTTATGCTGGCAAAAATTAGTAAGACTATGAAGACAGCTTTAATAAAGTTATGATGATAACATAAATTTAACATAGCATCCAAAATGGGCTTACTTTGTTAACAGTAGAGGGGCTACAGAGAAACGAGGCAGAGAACTCTTTATCAGGAGCTGTAGTGATAGAACAAGGAGGGATGGGGGACAGATGGGAAATTTAGGTTAGATGTTAGGAAGAAATGATTTTCTTTGTTGTGAGGGTGGTGAGATACTAGAACAGGTTGCAACAGGTTGCCCAGGGAGGTTGTGGACTCCCCATCTCTGGAAGTGTTCAAGGCCATGTTGGACGGGGCTTTGAGCAAGCTGGGCTAGTGGCAGGTGTCCCTTCCCAGGGAAGAGAGTTTGGAAATAGATGGTTCCAAAGGTCCCTTCCAACCTTTAGCCTTCTATGATTCTACAACAGAGTTCTGTTTTCATTATTTTAATGGTTTTAACATTGGAGATTTTTATAATTTTTGTTTGTTTCTGGAGCAAAAGCAGACAAAAAAAAGCAGAGAAAAAACTTCTCTTTTAAATATAAATTTTACACTGCCCTAAACTTAAAAAAATCTTTCAGGCAGATGCATCTGCCCCAGGTGTGATCAGCTCAAGATGGACAATGTGGATGTAAAGTCCCTCTCCAGGGAACACTCATCTTTCTGGGGCAGAACTATTAGGAGAAGTGGACCCTGTATTTCTTCAGCTGGTTCTGTGGAAAATAGGCTTCAATTCCTGTTCCACCATCATCTTCCTGTTGCCAAAAATCACAGCACTGAAGTACATATTCTAAGATGTGCAAAGATGTCACATTGTCATTATGATTTACTACATACACCGAAGATTTTTTCTGATGGTACAGGAATTGTTTCATGTTGAAACATTGCAGTCTCCCTCTTTCCCCTCTTTTCCATTTGTTATGGAAGTTCTGGCAAACAATAATATGATCTGGGAATATAACAATATGATTGGGGAAGTTGAAGAAGATTGTTCTTGTGCTGAAAAAAACCAAAACTGTTGTTCACAGCACAGTATTAGGTTCAGAATTTAAAAGAATTATTCCTTAGAATTTTGAAGTAAACAACTTGCCTTTCTTGTAACTATTACACAGTTCAAAACATTTAAAAATATTTATTAAATTGCATGGCCTTTTAGAGAAAAAAAGAACAAGTGCCTTTTTGACATTTCTAGTTGAAATGGAAAGTCAAACCCCAAAATTATTTTCAATTGAAGAGAAATTCTAATTTGTATTTAAGTGAATGCAAAAATTAAAAGACAAATATTACTTCATATTGGATGTTAAGAGACAGACATTAGCAGAGAAAAATCACTAATTACTTGGATAGAATTGAGTGGAAAATTAGTAATGTGTCCTTTCATAAGTTTTTAATGCTTAATTTCTTCTTGCTTTACCTACCAAGAGATACCATGAGGCTTTAAATAAGTGCTATGTTGTTACATCTAGAATTCTAGTGTTAAAAGTTGGCAGAGCTTCAATTGACTTAACTGGTTTATCTGTTTTAACTGCCTTTTTTTTTTTTTTAATCTCATTTAAATATATTATTTGTCTCAGTTTTACAAGATTCTGTGATTCGACTGTTCTGCAAAACACAAGTCAGATGTGCCTGCATGTAAAGTCAGGACAATATCTACAAATCATCTGAAGTGATTTGCAATAGTCTGGAGAACAACTGCTACCAGCAGCAGAAGGACACAAATAATCCTGGATGTGACAGCTCATCGATTCCTTTGTCAAGTCCACAATGAAAGGATGAGAAGTGGAGGCATTTCGTTGCTGTATGTGGAGGGAGTGAATATGTTAAAAAAAATTAAAAAGGAAAATATATATTGATCACACACACACAAAAAAAATAACCATGAAACATTAAAATCATAGGCTAATCTGGTTTAATTTAAAAGGAAGAATAAACCTGAGGAGATCAAATTTTGGGAGCTGGAATTCATGTCACCAACAGTTTGAGACATAGTAGGAAAAAGCACAGAGATTAAGAGGAAAAGCAAACCCATGAAAAGGACACAGCTGAAACATCAGGATGTACAGGGGTAAAAGAAGGATAGCCAAGAAGCAAGATATGCTAGATTTTAATAAAAGATTGATGCTTGTAGTCACGGATTTGTCCCTTTGGAACAAAAAAACAATGGAGTGATCAGCTGAACACAGATAGGATGTAAATTTAGGTTGGCCTGGTGTTTTGTCTCAGGTTTTTTATGATGATAATTAAGTAAAGCAGAAATTTCAAATGGCAATGTATGGACAGAAATGAAATGCCCCTCTTGGAGAAGAGACTTTGACTTTGGGAGTTTGTTGAATAGTTACTGAAGGTGAAGGGTGAGCTGATAAACTGCGAATCCTCAACATCTGTCTCATGAAATTGCCAACTCAGAAGCAAAGATCTTCGACAAATTTCCCAACTTGATCTGAAGAATAACTGAGGAGATATTTAATTTTAAAAAGAAGGAGGGAGAACACCCTGGAGAGCTGTAGACGCCTAAGTACGACCATAATGGCATTTAAGGCTTTTGGGGGAGCACATCACCAGAGACCTGGAAGTGCAAGTCTGATAGGATGCGTCAGAACACGCTTATAGTGGAGCAGATGGCTCAGATTGGCTGGTAATTTTCTTTAATGAAGTTACTAACATTTATGACATGAAAACTGAGACAGACCAACACTTTGGTAAAGCATTAAATATATGCTGCCTTGTAAAAGCGCTGGTGGAAAAGAGAAAAGAGCAGAAAGAGAAATATTAGCTGAAAGTTAAAGTTACTCTTCTGCAAGAAATTCTGATATCCTGACAAGTTTTGGTTCCTTTCAGAATGTAATGTATTTGGTTTTGTTTGTTCTTCTTTTAACAGGAGAGAAAGGTAATTGGAGTGGGGCAACATTCAGAATATTTTGGTTAGCTTCTGAACTTAAAATGAGCTTGGGAGCATAGGATCATGAACATCCTGTATTCACTAACCCTTTCAGGCTGAATAAAGAAGCACTGGGCACCCTGGGACCTTGTTTTTAGAATAAAAATATAGGTGGATATAGCCAGGCTTATATTTAATCAGAAATTCACAGAAACTTTTTCATCAAAAAACCACTGTGGTTTTCTAATATCTTTCTTATCCAGTGACCCTGACTCATCCTCAGACTTTGAATTTAATTCATTCAGGTTTGAGGCAGACTTTGACATCAACTGTGACCCTGCTGGGTCTTGGTTGTAGTTTCTACAGGGAATTGTGATAAAAAAAAGGACAGGGTTTTCTGTGAGTGGAATGAAAGTTTTCCTTTCCATTGCTGCTCCAGTATAGCTGCCTTCATTTGGTTTCCATGCTTGATTTAAACATTGGTTTAAGAGAACTGATCGAGTGTGATCACACGGCACGTACAGGACAAGCAGGGATCGGGCCTAGCCAGCAGGGCTCTAGGAAAGGCAGGTCCTGCCTCACCAACCACACCTTTTATGACCAAATAACCCACCTAGGGGATGAAGGAAAGACTGTGGATGTGTCTGCCTGGACTTCAGCAAAGCCTTTGATACTGTGGGGAGACCTTATCGCTCTCTACAGCTCCCTGAAAGGAGGTTGTAGCCAGGTGGAGATTGGTCTCCTCTCGCAGAAAACCAGCGACAGGATGAGAGGATATGACCTCAGGCTGTGCCAGGGGAGGGTCAGATTGCACATCAGGAGGAATATCTTCAAGGAAGGGCTTGTTAAACTTTGAAATGGAGTGCTCAGTGAAGTGGTAGAGTCATCATCCCTGGAGGTGCTCAAGAAAGGACTGCATGTGGCACTTAGTGCTGTGGTTTATTTGTCAGGGTGGTGATTAGTCGAAGGTGATCTCAGAGGTCTTTTTCAACCTAAACAATTCTGTGATTCTGCAGTTGTGCTCAAACTCCCTTAGAAAAATATTTCCCTGAAAGAAATTATAGCACAATTTTATTAAAATAGAATAAAGAGATAATTGAATTATCTTTAGGCTCATTTAAAAGAAAAGCAATATGAAGGGCTTAACCAGGGCCCTATGATGTCTGCTTCTTCATAATTTCTTGCAATATGCTTGCTGGTTAATGAATCCTTCCTATCACATATGATGATAATGATTTTTCTGTTGAAAATAATGTTATTTCTTCTCTATTTTTCATCTTCATCTGCCTTGGAACTGACTGAATGGAGCAGTAACACTTTCTCAAGAAGATTGTTCCAACTGATTTATTTTACTTTCCTGCTTTGCTAAACTGCAGGCATCGCTTGGGAAGGGAGGTTTTCAAAACTCAAAGCAAGCAGCAACTTTTCTGCTTCGAATCTTCTCCTTCTCAAAGCTCGCTCAATAATGCCTATATGAAGTAACACCTTTTGTGGTCTGTATACTGTAAACTCAAATCCTTTTCACTGCCTTTTTTTCCATTCATGGAAAATGTTTTTCCAGTGTTTCTCAAACAGTGACTCATCCAATAGATCAGTTTCCCAGGTTTCTCTCTTATCTGTGATATCCCACAATTTTTTCCTTATCTACTCTCATTCTACCAGATTGCACCTCTTCAAAGTCTCATTATAATTTCATAGACAGTCCAATGGCTCATCTACAAATCTGTTTCGTGGTAATTTCCAGGAAGGCAGGTGCTTTCTAGATAGAGTCAGACAAAATTTGGTATTTTTTGTTTGTGTTCTTCTCTTCTCTTCTCTTCTCTTCTCTTCTCTTCTCTTCTCTTCTCTTCTCTTCTCTTCTCTTCTCTTCTCTTCTCTTCTCTTCTCTTCTCTTCTCTTCTCTTCTCTTCTCTTCTCTTCTCTCCCTTGCACTGTTGGGCACATTTCGGAAGTTCTCTGAATAGTGCCCTGCTGTGTCCTACCCTTTCCTCTCTGCTCTCCACTTCTTCCCCCCACTCCCTCCTGCTTTCCTGTGATGAGGAAATTAATTCAGCTTCTTCTGAAGGTTGGGATGTTCCTAACCTATGACTGCTGAAATATAAACTTATTTTTCATAGGGGTAATCACAGCACTTCAGGGACTGTGAGAGTCCCACACTGACTTCAGAGGCAAATTACCTTCCCATGTGGGGAATATCAAAGACATTCAGAGCCTCTTGGATTATGAAAATATGCAAACTGCTGGAGGACAGACCACATCACAAAGAGTTGCCTGGAGAAATGCTGCTTCATTCTCTCTGAGAATGAAGCTAGCTTGTGCTTTAAACCACTGCAAGCATGACAAATATTCCTGCTATTAAACCACTGCAAGCATGACAAATATTCCAAATATTAAGGTTGCAATTAATTTCTGATACTGGTGAACTGGATGAAAGCAAGCTTTTGCATCCCTATCTGTCCCAGCATCACATACATAACCATTAGAAAGTCATACTGGAATCAAGCATTGAAATCTGCAATATATCTGATCTCATGGTGCTCAGCCATATTGCTCATCACTCATCACTCATCTCAGTCCCTTTACAGTTCTGCAAAGATGGGATTAGGTGCTGGTTAAAAAGTCCCATGCATGCAGTTTTGCATCCCTCTATATTGTGCTGCTGCACTCAACCAAAACTCTGTTTGGACAAAATGTAATTCTCCTCACATGCTGGTTGCTGTTGATCCCCCTTCCAGCAATACCATCCCTTCTCCTACTTTCATCACAACTGGCTTGATAATACAGCTTGATATAAACTGATTTGAACTCATTTTAAGCATGCATCTTAGAAAGAGAACTTTCAGCATTAAGACTTTCTTGGGAAATCTTGAGAAACATGAGTACAAAAGATGCAACTCCACCCCTCATATCATGTAGACTATACTAATTAATTCCTAGGAAGACTTTCAGCTTCTGTGTCCTGCCTCTTCCAGCCAACTTGGCCACTTCTTGGTAAAGATGTTAAGGAATATTTTGGGATCCAGCTTCCCTTTGTCATCTACTGTACAAAAGACCAAGGTGAGATTAGCTCAGTAAAATGCAGAAGATATAGATAGGCAGGGAACAAAATCATACTTTGGATGAAAATTCAATTCCAGCTTTATCAGTGGAGAAGCTAATATCACTTAAATATTTTAATGACAGAATGTCATACTTCCTGGAATTTTCTTTTCTCTGAACTTGCTGAATTAGCAGTGTAAATTCATGAGATTTAAGTCATTTGATGAGAGCTGTGGGAGTGACAGTTCAGTATCTTTCACATTAATCTCAATATAATCTTTTCCATCCAGAGGTGAGGAAGGGAATGACCTTTACAAACAACTTGGAGTCACTCTGTGAAGACAGTATGTGCTAGTAACAGTGATACAGGACTGCAGAGGTGCTAGAGAGGCTGAGTCTGGGCTAGTCACTCCACTATACCTCTTCATTCAGCTTTGAGGCTGCACCTGACATAGCTGCAAAGGTTTAGTGAGTCTCAGATGACAATGACTTCCTTCATGTGCACTGGCTTGAAATAGAAGAAACCCAAAGTGATGTGATTTCCACGTGGAGAAAAAAATGGGTGGACCCAAGAAACAACAGCAATAGGGGGATCCAGTCCAACCTAGGGGAGAAGTCCTGTCTGGTCCCCAAACAATTCAGATGGCTTAACCCTGGGCAAGACCAACTGATGGGACACTGAAGAATTTATATCTGAGCAGTATCAGTACTATGCTCTGCATCTCACCCTAGCTCACTCTGGCAAATTCTCAGTTGTTTTAGGGAAGAGGGAAAATGGAGATCGAGTTATACACATAAGAAAGGAGAAGGCTTGTTGCACACAGCAAATTCTTCCTGGACTGTGCAGAAATAAGCAAGAATCCTGAAGCACAGCATAAATACAAAATAAACATTGTGTTTACAGAGACAACACTCAGTGCTTAAGACTCTTTTCCCTGTAGCACTTTTCCCTGAATATTGACCAACAGATGACACCTCTGCTGTTCTGCTTTTAAACAAATGGGGAACAGACAAGCTGTTGCACAAAGTCTCCAAACACAAAGTTATATCCCTCCCTGCTCTTCTGTGAATCCAACCCAAATATGTCAATTTGCTTTTCTTAATTGCTTTTTGTTTATTTCCTCAACTCGTTCTCCTTGTGAAACCTATTGGCACTGTCTTAGATTTTTGGATGTTTTCCCTGTTTTAACCCATTCACAGCATCACTGATTCTGCAGCCTGCTTCAGGAGTAGTGACACAGGCCACCATGGTTCTCATCATCAGGAGGGCACAGTTCAGCATGGGGCTGCTCTTCTGACCCCTCTGTGACAAATCAGAGCCAGCCTGTGAGGAGGGGATGGCATCTGTCACAGGTGGCCTTGGCAGCACTCAGCATTCCTGTCTCTCCATAACACCATGACTTCTTTGTCAGGGGCTGACACTGCTTCATTTTGGGTTACCCCTCTAAAACTTTCAGAACTTTTAAATCAGTTGTGCAGCTGACGAGTCTATTTGACATCCTAAATGTATAGCTGATAGGGTTTTAATTTATTTTGAAAAATAAATTTCACTTCATTATATTATCTGTCTCTAAAAAACTCCTCAGCAAGGGGTGCAGTGCCAGCACACGGGTGCAGCAATTCCACAAGTGAAGACAATAAGTGCATTGCAGCTGTTTTTCTGGCAAATACCTGGAGTGTAACTAAACAAAGACCTAAGGCTAAATTTTTGCAGGAGTTGATGGCTGCTGAACACAAGCAGTATGTCTTGTCACAGGTGGGTGCAAGGGGAATCTTTTGCTTTCAAAACATACTAATTAATTGAGTAGCCATTACATGCGCGACTTGCTCCTCTCAAGTGTGCCTGGGTTCATGGGAGCAGTATAAATCCAAAAGTCCCTTCTTAGATTTAATCCTGATGAATTAATCAACAGACAATATTTCAAGCAATCCCTCCAGACTGAGTGATATTTACATAAGAACGAACAACATCCTCTTCATTAGTTATGCATGGCTTTCATATAATTGAAGTTTCATTTTGTTGTAGGTCCTAACAAAGCTTTAGATTAAAGTACACAGCCGTTATTGGATGCTGGTACTAATTAGCAACACACAACTTTAATGGCCCAATCCTGGAAATTCTGAGGCTCACAAGTAATGAGAATTTATTGAGACTGTCCTCACAAATGAAATTGTAAAAGGAGATATTGTTTTACAGAATTGCACCTTAGAAAAGCTGAAAGCATCTTTTCATAAGAAAAATAGGAAGATTATTTAACAGCCCCAATTTCCTGTTCCAAAATCTTGGAGATACCCTGTTATGAAAAACAGAACGCAAAATCCTCCCATGAATCAATTATCAAGACATTTAATCCAGTAAATTTTACTTTGGAAAATGAGAAAGTTTAAAGAGAGCAGTTCTGAAGCAGACAGTCTTGCCAATTGCCACACTTACATTTCTAATCTTATGGTCTTGAGGTCAAGATGTATTAGGGGGGTGGGGGGGATTTATGCTGTTCTCTGATGGTCTCAAACTACTGAGATGAACTGCTTGCACAAAATTTTTATCTGTGCTATTGAGTGCAGTGACAGCCTCAAGAGACAGAAAAATCCCTCCCTTTCCTCTCCTCTGGGCTCTCTGGGACCGTGGGAAGGACTTTATTAAAGCTCTGACAATGACATCTTGATATATGAGACTGCACATTGGACTTGAGGGCAAGGAACAGTCAGATAATCCCAAACCCCCTGCATGGGGATCATCCTTGTGTTTTTGACAAGCTCCTGGGGAATGGCACAAGAACCACGTGGAGAATCACTGCATGCAGGATGAAGTGAAAGCTGTGCTGTGGGAGATGTTGTGCCCTGTTTGTAACCACTGTGACACATCATCCTCCCAGAGGGGACAGAGACCTGTTGGACTCTGAGCCATGCATACCTATGGAGAAAGGAGAACAGACAGAAGTTATGACTCCAGTCTGATGGGAATAGCCCAAAGGGAGCCAAGGTGTGCTTGCAGACTCCCTTGTCATGCAATGGCACAGGAGCCTTGTCTATATGGTCTTCCTATCAAGGCTTTCTCATGAGGGGACAGTGGAGCAGGGAGCTGAACTGTCACTAGGCAAAACAGGCAATATTTAGAACCTATGTGGTAGTGGTCCAAGCTTGAAGGAGAGGGGAAAGAATGGGAGAAAGGGACATCATGGCTAAGAAAAGAAGTGTTTATATGTGGTGTGATGGTCTGAAATATTATTGGTTAATGACCCAAATAACTGCCCATTTGGAAAAGCAGTGGGTTCTTTGCTGAGGCCAGGTTTGCACACCCCAAAGGAAAAGGGGAGGGAGAGTTTTTGGTCTGTGGTGTCAAAACCTTTGATCTGTGTAAGACAGGAAGTGAGCACCCACTGCCAGAGAATGACCATGACAAACTGATCTTTGTTTAGATAAACCAGCTGAGCCCTGCAATTGATTGAGTCCCTGATAACCTGTGACTGATGCCTTAAACAAGAGGTTTTTTTGCCATATAAGGGAAAAAGGTTATAAGAAGCAGATCCTGCAGAATTGGGGTAGTTATTGTTATAGAATAACCTCCAACCTCATGCCAATTCCCTCTGATAAGGCACAGCTGGCTCAGCTACACAGGGGCCAAAATGCTGTCATGTCTTAGAAGGTGCCATAAACAATCAAAGAACCCCAAAGAGCCTCCAGACTCATCTCTGGGCCTTCCACCAAGGGTCTCTGCATGATCCACGGTGTTGCATCAGGCAGTGTAAAATTCAGCCCCCAGGGGAGATACTTTTGTGCTCCCATGTGAACATAAGCATATGTTAACCCATTGAACTTTGTGTTTCACAGGCTTCCCCTACCCACAGTGAATCAAGACTGTGACCATCACTTCAAACCATGGGCACTGAAATTGCAGAAATCGAGTCCCATTGCAGGATCCACCAGTGTTGATATCTCTCTGCTCCTCTATATTCTTATCCATCTTTTCCTTCCTTCCTTCCTTCCTTCCTTCCTTCCTTCCTTCCCTTTCCTTTCCTTTCCTTGTATATTGCTGCTGTTCATTTCTCTCCAAGCACAAAGGGCCATGCTCATACCCCCAGCTGCTGCAATGAGCAGGCTGGGGAGAGAGGGAAGGGGGCCAGGAAAACACGTATAAACTCTTCCTGTGTAAGTGGTGGGGGCAGAGCAGTTGTGTCAGGAAGGTTACAGAAGTGGCAGCACTCTACTTTTCCACAAAGCTCTCTCCAAATAAACCCCTTTTTGTTCACTACAGTACCTCTGAAACAGGCCAACCACAGCAGATTAAATGCACAGGAGGCAGTGAGCTATGAAGACTGGATAATGATGCTACCCTAGAAACCCTGACACATCCAGCCCAAGACTGCTTGGACTAGTGGGAAGGAAGTCAAAACCTGTCACTTCTGGCTGCCCCTTGTCACATCCGTGGCTTGTCAAAGTCAATGTCCAGGGTCCCAAGCCCCAGCACCATATCATGTAAGCAAGCTGTGTCTAGGCAGACAAGCCAAGAGCAGGTTCAGCTAACACACAGTGCCAGCTGCCAGCCCTGCACCCAGCTGACTGCTCAGATAGAGCCTGAATTACTCCTCAGTGAGGCCCAAGCTTTTGCCATCCTTGGGCTCCTCAAACACAGGGTCTCCTTTGAATCTGCACTGACCTAACTTGATTTGGCACCACTGGAGACAGCTGCCAACTCTCAGGCTTATAGATGTGTTTTAAAATCACAATTAACAGAGCAGAATGACTTCAGGTGTCAGTCCAAGCAGTCCCACAACTACCAGCCTTGGCTGATAGCCTTCCATCCAGATGGCTTTGCTGAGGAATTCACCAGGAGGAGTTGATGTTGACAGGTGTCACTGTAACAACATTCAGAGTTGGTGGGATCCCATCCTACTTTAGAAAGTGTGACATATTCACCAGGATCACTGCTCCCTGCAGTGCTGAAGAGTCACATCACACTCCTGCGCAGGAGCCAGGGAGTGAGTGAGGAAACTGGGCTTCTGCCCTCTCCTGCCTAGCAGAAACCCGGCTGTCCAATGTAGCAGAGTCAAAATTGGTCTTAAATTTCAGCCTCCCCTCTTCTCTGACTGTGTGGTCCTTGCATGGGTCCAAAAGCCTCAGGGAGAAACCAAGGCTCCTAGCATGATTTGTGTAGGTGCTAGATGGCATGTAACAATTGGTAGAGCTGCTCCTGTCTCTGTCGATTTTCCTTTCTTGAAAAGTCTCAGCCTAAAACAGCAAATATCTAGTAGTGACAGCAAGCAAGATAGAGGACATTTAAGTAATGCATTTAAATTATGAAGGACAGAGTTAAAACTGCTCTCTCACATTATAAGAGAATAAAGGGGTCACTGGATGAAGTTAATGGCCAGTGCACTTGGAAAAAAACTACAGGAGGTGCTTCTTCATGAGGTGTGAAGTCAGCCTATGGAATTCGTTACTCCAGCAGGTCAGGGAGTCAAGCACTGCAGGCACATTAAAAAATGGGCTGGATAATTTTATGGCCAATAATAACAATTGTAGCTATAGCTGTTGGATACAGTGGGAGTAGCAGGTGGTGGCATTCATAGTGCACACTGATAGCAGCAGGAGCAGCCAAGCCAAGTGTTTCTCTCTGGGTTCTCCCAAGAGAAAATGCTGCTCTTTCCTCTTGCCCTTGTCAGCCTGAGGTGTGCAGTGCAGCAAGATCAGTCCACTCCTCCATCTAGCCTGAGGAAAGCAGCACATCACTCATGTTTCCTCTGGGGAAGGAAGGTCAGGAAAAATCTGTTTGGGCTGGTAAAATTTGGGCCCTTCTGAGAATGTGTGTTGGGAACAACTTCAGGAGACTGGTGCAAGTCCATCTTCTGTGTGTAAAGATGTCCTGGCAGGAGCTGACAGCACAACTCACACCCAGGATCTTGGTATGCCTCTTTTGGAGACCTGAACTAGCTCCTCCTGAGGAAAACTCGAGAAATCCTGCAGTGGCCAGATAAACTCTCAGTGGGGGGATTTCTTCCTAATCTTCATCAAAGGTAAATAAGCTCCAGCTCCGCATCCTGACAGAGAAAGTTTGGATCCTTGGGAGGCATCAAGGATCGTGCCACCACCTCACTGATTGCCTGCTTAACAAGTGTCAAACAGAGAGGAGACAGAGGATTTCCCTATATACTCTTATTCTTGCCTGCATTCAGTTTTCTTCTTTCACTCTCCTCCACCCACACTGCTCTGCCATCAGATTTACCCTGGGCACTTGTCCATGTGCAAATCAAGTAAAATGTTTATTTCTGGGGAGAAGGAATACTGAACTCCTATTGCTATGCAGATACAGAACCCAATCACAAAATAGAAAAGTCAAGAGTCTGGCTTGGTAACAGAAATGGGATCTTCCACTTGTTTTTATGGGTTCAACTCAACTCTCAGTAGCTTTTCAGCACAGAAATACAGGGAATTTAGTAGTCATGTTTGCTGGTGTCCAGAGCAGGCTTGCCTCTTCTTTCCTCTATCAAATAGGTCATAGGCAGACTTGCTTTACATGCAGCATAAGCTGTAGTGACAGCTACTTATCAAGGCTCAAATCAGAAGCCGTGACTCTCAATTTGGGATAAAGAGCCCCATGTGGAGCCCAGCAGCTGGGAATCCATAAAGTAGACAAAGAAGATGAAGTAATTGGAAGATATTTTAAATATTTAAAGCCTCTCAAATGCAAGAGGATTGAAACGTCTTTCAATTAAGGCAACATCTCTGATTTTCATTGCACACAGAGGTCATGATTTTATCTCTCAAATGTTTTCTTTAACAGTTTGACAAGCTGGACTCTGCCAGGCCTACAGAGTCAGGCAAGCATCTCATCTCAGTCAGATTTCTGCTTGATTAGAGAATGCTTTCAACCTCTGAAAAGCAAGCAGCCTGTTCAAATGTATATACAAACAGGTCTTTTATGAAATAATTCAATGGGAAAGGGTGGAGACACACTTCCCATCCTTCCTTGCTCCTGTAATATTTCCATTTTCAAAGGACTGCTGCAAATGCCTAACACGGTTTAGTCATGCATGGAGGGGCAGGAGGTGTCCTGGACAACCAGAGTTTAATTTGTTGTCCTGTCGTCAAGATTTTTGATTATCAGAGGGATTATGATATAATTTTTCTGTGAACAGGATTTATTAAATTGAACCTTTCTGCTTTCCAGGCTTGCCAGAGACTTCTGAGCACTTTCTAATCAAGGATATTCTTGAGTATTGGAGATCCTCTAATATGATGAGGAGCCACCTCTGCTTCTCAGGCAGGGAACAGAGACACAGCAAAAAATGAAGGGATTTGCTCAATGTCTCCCTTGCAACTAAATGTGAAGTGCAGGGATCTGGCAAGCCCTGATACCTATCAAACCTCTCACTATTCAGCCATCTCACTCTCTCAGTTTTTTCTGTCTAAGCAAGAGTTCTCCTCTGGTTTCTAGTCAGACCTCTTATTTTCTTTTATTTTAATGTTCATGTGAATCACCATTTATACTTAATCTTTAAAAATTCCTAAGCATAATGACTGACAATAGCATGAATAAGTATTCTTTAAAAAATCCCCTTACAGTTCTTATTTCCATTACTCCCTGAGCATGCATAGTAAGATATTAAAAGCTGGTAGGATTATCAACCAAGGTTTGCTTACCAAATATTTCTGGCACCTCGAGTTGCTTTGTGGTTTATGCTGCTGTTTAAATCTCTACCCAGTGCTGGTTAATTACCCATTCACTGTGATTATATCATAACAAATTTATTGGCATTTTAAATGCTGCAGTCTCATGGTGTCAGGAATTTCAGAAATGGCTCACTGTTGATTGGTAACATTAAAAGTGACATATATAAACCTGCAAATTTAAACTTTCCACCCCATTCCCAGTGAAGACAAATAAAACTCCCTTTCAGGTACACCAATAATGCAGACAAATAAACTTTGAGAGCACTGTAACGTTTATGAAGTGCAAATGTGTCATAAAATCAATCATTAATAAGATGAAAGGCCTGTGAAGTGAAATTTATAAGTATTGTACACCAATTAGTTCAGGAACTGTAACATTTGCAAAACTGAAATGCTTGAGGCAAAAAAAAAAAAAAAAAAGAGATGACTTTCCAATAGATGATCCATCAGCATTTTTCTGAAAATTCATTTTCCCTAGTGACCACAACGCTTTGTGACGTGCCCACAAGCCTGATGATTTAGCNCGGTGGGGGGAGTGGTTGGGTATTGTCCATTTTTGGGGGGTTCCATGTGAATTGTTCACCTCTTTCTTGTACCCTCTGGCACTGGAATGGTTGCTGTTGCTGTTCATTTTCTTATCTTGATGCTAGACTTGTGTTCTCCCTGAAAACCCGCTCAGTCAGTCATTCTCACTCTGTGCCCAGTAAGATCATGGAACAGATCTTCCCCAAAGATTTCTCAAGGCACACAGATGGCAGGGGTTAGTATTAGAGAGAGCCAACAGGCCTACACAAAGCTCAAGTTGTGCCTGACCAACCTAATGGCCTTCTGTGACGGGGAGACTCTTTTGGGGGGTAAGGGAAGAGCACCTGCTGGCATCTCTCTTGGCTTCTCTAAGGACTCTATCACGGTCCTACATAACATCCTTCTTGCTAATTTGGAGACATATGGACTTGATGGGTGGACTAGTCAATGGATAAGGAATTNAACATTTGCAAAACTGAAATCCTTGAGAAAAAAAAAAAAAAAAAAAAAAGAGATGACTTTCCAATAGATGATCCATCAGCATTTTTCTGAAAATTCATTTTCCCTAGTGACCACAACGCTTTGTGACGTGCCCACAAGCCTGATGATTTAGCTGTTAAAAGTAGTGATTCAAAGAGCATGGAAGTTGTGGCTTGAAAGGTGAGTTATACTTTAAGTGCCAAGACCATCTGCACACCCAGAATGAGACGTTCTCTAGCCAATTGTCCTTGTTCCAGCCAGGACAGGGTTAATTTTTGCAGTCCTCATGAGGGGCGTGCCCAGGACCTGGAGGTTATTCTATACCACCTCACATCATTTTCCAGGGACAGGGGAAGGGAGTCTCTTTTGGGAGGACAGAATCTCTCCACCATGGTTGGTGTAGCACGGTGGGGGGAGTGGTTGGGTATTGTCCATTTTTGGGGGGTTCCATGTGAATTGTTCACCTCTTTCTTGTACCCTCTGGCACTGGAATGGTTGCTGTTGCTGTTCATTTTCTTATCTTGATGCTAGACTTGTGTTCTCCCTGAAAACCCGCTCAGTCAGTCATTCTCACTCTGTGCCCAGTAAGATCATGGAACAGATCTTCCCCAAAGATTTCTCAAGGCACACAGATGGCAGGGGTTAGTATTAGAGAGAGCCAACAGGCCTACACAAAGCTCAAGTTGTGCCTGACCAACCTAATGGCCTTCTGTGACGGGGAGACTCTTTTGGGGGGTAAGGGAAGAGCACCTGCTGGCATCTCTCTTGGCTTCTCTAAGGACTCTATCACGGTCCTACATAACATCCTTCTTGCTAATTTGGAGACATATGGACTTGATGGGTGGACTAGTCAATGGATAAGGAATTGGCTGGATGATAGCATCCAAAAAGATGCAGTCAGAAGCTGTATGGAGATCAGTATTGAGCTGTGTCCCTTGGAGCTCCGTACTGGGACTGGTCCTGTTCAGTGTCTTCATGGATGGACAGAGTGGGATTGAACACACCAGCAACATTTGCCAGTGGCACCAAACTGGGTGGAGCTCTGTATGTGCCTGAGGGAAAGGATGTGTCAGAAAAAGACTGGGGCTAAAATTAGAGGAAACTGGGAGAAATCCCGAGGCTAAAATTATCGTTGCATTCTAACAGAAGTTAAGCCAGCACGGGGTTTAACCAGCTCAACAGATGGAGACAAAAGCAGTAGGTGTACTGAATTCCTCTGTTTAAAGCCAGAAACTGACTGAAATAATATGTGTCCTTCAGCAATAAACCAGCAGAGAAACTGACCGTCTAGATTTATGTGAGGAACACAACTAAAAGTTTCAAAATTAGACTTCTTGAAACTCTATCTTGATTTTCTGTGGGAATTCTGGGGTGAAATGTGGTTGGCATGCATGGAATTCATGTCATAGTAGTTTCCCACACAGTTCAACCTGCAACCTTAAGCACATACCAAGAGGGATGAAAAGGAGGGTGAAATGAAGTGGAGACACTATGGCTGGGCTCTGTGGTAATTCCTGCAGGAATGGGAGCTTGATGTTTCCAAGTAGGTGATAAACCACATAGCTGCTGTCAGCCAAGGGAGAGAGGAGAAGATGTCCTGCTGCTGAATGAGCAACTGTGGTGAAATCACTCTCCTTGGATGAACTTGGCTTATTATAATCTCGTTGTCACAACTAACTCACACCTGAATCCCAAAGTTACCCACCCCCAAGGTATGACCACACCTCATTGGGCTTGTGATCCTTATTTTATTGACTGTATCTCTGAGAGCCAAAAGAGAAAATTTTACACCAATCAGTAACAAATGTATGCATGATAAGAGTCACTCATGTCCATGCTTGGGCTGTTCTGGCACTGGAAATAATTCTGTTTAGGAATTATCTTGTCAATTTTTACTGGCTCTGCATTGGGAGGACAGAGAATTCTGTGAAGGGACACATGGCTGCACAGGACACCCTAAGTCAACAGTACTTTCTACCTTCTGTTTTGCTGTCTTTTTTTTTCAGATACATCACACCAGTGTCCCAGAAGTCCATTGCAAGCTGATCTCCAGCCTTTGGAGGAGCTAGCTATGTCATGCATCATCCAGCTTTTGCCAAAATCCAAAATGTAAACGCATAAAGTCTTTCTCTGTGGTACATAGCAGGCATTTTCTGTCAAATCCGAGCAGACTGTCAACAGCAATGAGTATGTTCTCCATCTGAGCTGCCTAATGTGAGCCCAAAACAACAAATCAAGGGGGAATTTTAAGCAAAATTCACGGATAATATAATGTGAACATTCAAGTAAGTGCTCTTGTGGAATAGTGGAAAGTCAAGAATGTGGCTGCGATTAAAGAATTTTCAAGAACACTTTCAGATGAAAGCTTAAAATATTGATTTATTTTAAATTTAACAGGAAAACTATTTTACTGCCTCCTAAATAAGTATAAATTAATCATTTAAAATACCAAAATTTCATATTGCTAGTTAGGAGCTAATCCAAAATGTGTACAGCATTCGAAACTGATTTTAGTATAGCTTTAAATGAATGTTATATTTAACAGTCTGAGCTCTTTCCCACACCCTCTTATTTCTTTCTGTATAGCCATGGATGGGTTTAGCATTCTCTGAGCAAAGAGATCTATGACCAAAAGTCTATGGGATTTGTTGGCAGGTTGAATTTTTAGCTTTTATGGCATGAATTTGTTGTCTTAGATTAGAAAGCTGATCTCAGTTAAGAGCTGAAACAGATGCAAAAATATATATGTGTGATTTTGAGAAGGAGACAATTGGATGTGAAAATTCTAATAACTTCACAAAATGTGAGATCAGGACAACCATTTCCCATAACACTGTTACAGTTTTCCTGCTGAAAAATAGCAAATATTGTAAGTGTTCACCATTCTGCAGAGCAGGGAAAATAGTTGATTCAGTGATCAGGTTGAAAAGTCAGGTATTTCCTTACAAACATACACATTTCTTTTCAACTAGATGTCATAATATACATGCTGATGCATAATGTTCTACTTGATCAAAAATCTGTTTCTAAGTACCTATTAATTCTTTAATAATAAATACCACTTCAGCCAAATTTCTAAATGAAACCTTTCAAAAGGAAAACAGAAATACTCCCTCTGGTTTTTATTTTTTTTTTAGCACGAGTTTTCCTGTCTTGCCACGTGATTTCTTGGTTTACTTTCAATGGGCAGAGGGCAGATTGCTCAACAGATGTTGAGCAGTAGGTCTACTGAATTCCTGGACATCTTTGTTTAAAGCCAGAAGCTGACTGAAATAATATATTCAGCAATAAACCATCAGAGAAACTGACTGTCTGGATTTATGTGAGGAACACAACTAAAAGTTTCAAAATTAGCCTTCTTGAAACTCTTTCTTGATTTTCTGCTATTTGACAGTTTGTGACATGATATTGTGTAGGAAAAGACTGCGTAAATTCAAGCTGTTCCCATTTGATCATATTTTTCTTTTCAGAGCAGTGCAATATGGATGTTTTAAAGCAAGTAAACAAGACATAATTCCTGTAAAAGCAAGAATAGAAGTTAATTTGTAAACAGGTTCCCACCAGCTCTGTTGCACTTTTTCTTTAAAAAGCAAGAAGCATCTGGACGCTTAAGTACCCTGCTCAAGAAGGGTATTTAATTAAAGCAATCAGAAATTGTGAACATTTGAATGTGAATAAAGAAAATGGGGAAATCTGAGAAGAGCAGAGAGAAAATGACTGAGCAGGAGACTGGTAAAATCACAGGAAGAGGAGGTTTTGAAGGAAATAACAATAAAGAGAAAGATAAAAAGTCTTGTGAAATACTGGAATTCCCAACTGAAAAATGAATCTTAATGAACTGGATCAGGAGAAAAAGGGAGTGGTATGGAGGGGGCAGAAAGGGGTTTGAGGGAGAGATGTCACCACAGCAAAAGCTTTAGGAGCTCAATTTATAATAATATTCAACTCCACAAGGCACATTTTCATATTTGAAAACAAAATATGGCAGCTGATTCTGAAATCATCTCTTTTCCTGTTGAAATGAGCAGAGTAAAGTTGTAAGACTATGTCAAACGAGTTGTGTTGTAAAGAAATTCAATGGCCTATTTAAAAGTGTACATTTTTCCTAGCTCAAAAAAAAAAAAATTCAAATGCCACGTGTTTGAAGGAGTACATTTCAACATTTCAGAGTCTCACTTACAGCGTACAAAGGAGAGGCTTATGGATTTATCCTGACTAGGACATCTGATGAATAAACCATGTTAAGAACAACTGAGTGGGAAATGACACACACAAAAGAATGCATGGACAAGGGGCTGGATGGGGCACATGTGCAATCACCTCTTGCCTTTTGTTGGGCCTGCTGGTAGCCCTCAACACTGAATTGGGTTTCCTGCCCTCTTGCTGCATTTGAGAGAGTTATTTCCTGGCCAACACTGGCTCCTGGAAGAAAATTCTCAGCTCTCTGTCTTGCTCAAACTACTCTGTGAAGGTTTTGCATTGTTAAAAGACTAGGGAGTGCTGCTGCTTTACCTCTTTTCTTCATATTACACCATTAGCTTTTCTAGCTTATAGTTATATCTGCAATTTTTATGCTTTGTACCTCTATCAGACATTTTCTGTCTCCAGCCTGTTGTCCTGCAGCCTTTTGAAAACACAGTGGCACAAACTCACAAATTAGGAGAATATTAACAGCTGAAATTTCCTGATGGATAGGATTCGGCTTGGTAGGAGTTTTGACTGGAGTCAGTGCAAATATGATGTGGAATTTAGACCAGAAAAGGGTGCTATCAAGGCTGCACACCCTCACTTTACAGCTGTTTACATCCCAGGCATGTGAGTTGGCAGCATGAACTTCATGAAATTCAGCAGAGAAAAATGCAGAGTCTCCACCTGGAACAGAACGAGGACAGGCTGGGACCTAGCAGGGAGGCAGCTCTGTAGCGCCTGGGGGTTCCAGTGAAAACCAAGCAGAACACGAGCCAGCAGTGTACACTCACACTGGTAAAAGCCAAGTGAATACTCCAATCTGGGTCACATCTTGGGCAAGGAAACCATGAGGGAGTAGGCTTTACTCAATCTGGCAAAGAGAACGCTGATGGAGAGCTAAGTGCATCTGCCACTTCAAAAAGGACAAGGCAAAGCCAGAGCAATGCTATTCAAGGGGAAGCTGACAGGTACCTCTGCAGTGTGGGAAACTCTGATGGGCCAGGAGGAAATCACTCTTCTGCCAGAGAGTGGCATGGCTGTGGGATGTGGCCCAGAGAGGTGGTAACATCTCCACCAACAGGGTCTTTAATCATATGCTCATATTCAAAGCATAATAAATAAACTCTCTAGTTTGTGCTTGGTGTATTAGAAGGATGTGCAGGATTAAGAATTAAAAAAAAAAATCAAAAAATCTTATTTTCATCCTAATTTACACATCTGCATAGGTATAACCCAGTAGTTTTCTATTTCCATTGTTTCTCCCTACTCCTGCAGAATCCTGATCCAGTTCCTTGCCTTGCCCATTGTCTCCTGCTGCAGACCTTCCTCTGTGCACGGAGTCACACTCTTTCCCCCCTTGTGTCCCTTTTTAAGTGTCTTACTGATACCTCTGAGGGACTAAGCTGGCCAAGGCAAAATATGCATCACAACTTTGTTAACATGAATTTCCCCCCCACTTGAGATAAATTTGCATTTCCCTCTGTCATATTTCTGACTTCCATTTAGGCACACCTTTAGGCTCTGGACAGGAATGGAAACCAGAGAAACCTTCCTTCTGTGGCCACATACAGATTTCTCTATCCAGTCTCAGGGACTTCTAATAGCTTAAGACACTATCCTTGGTCTCTGCACCCAAAACTGTGCTGTTAAATATACGCAAGGAACATGAATGATAATATGCATTTTTCTTGTAAAATATCAAAGATTTTGAGCTGTTTTTGGAAACCAACTTGAGCTCTCAGCCTTTGGAGTTGCACTCATCATATTTGGCATGTTGTTTTGAAAGCAGCAAATCGAGAGTGTGGTGAAACCTCTGAGTGCTCTGCTGCTGCTATGAAGTTATGTATCCTCTCATTAGTTCTCGTGAAGATTAACATAATCTTCTGCCTGAAGATAAACAACCAACCATGACATTTGGAAAGCTCTCGGTTCCAGTTGACTTTGTTATTCCCTATGGTCAATAAAATCACTGTTGACTTTCATTGCATGGAAGAGTGCTTGTTTTATGACAAATAATGTATTGTCTTAATACCGTAAAAGATGTACTGCCAGGAAACTTTGCAGTTTTCTTTCCAAAAGGTGACATTTACACAAGGGAAATTACTCACTTCAGCAAGATTTATAAAACTCTTTGGAGCTCTATTCTCCAGCGCTACTAATTACAGCGCAATGCATGGCAAACAAGCAACCGACAATCGCAGGAATACGAGTCAGACTTACACATATGCACACACTTTAAAATGCTCTCTTCAGAGTCAGAGAGGGTATTATTCTGCTCTTTCTGGGCAGAGCTGCTGGAAGTGTGGAGAGTTGTCATTAGGCTGCCAACAAGCCATCTGTTCCGTGGTTTAAGCCAGAGAAGAAACGGTACAATATATCTGAAGCCTTACAGCGTATGTGATAGCTCTGGGATCTCTCTTAGGTCTCTTTAATAATTTCATTTACATTTTGGATCTGAGTGGTCATGCTGTTCCTTCCTCAGGTGGTTCTGCTCATCCTATGACTTGAGATGTTTAGCAGATGCCTTGTTAGCCCAAAGTCCATAAATATTGATTGGTCTGTCCACTGGCCCAAGCTGTAGGAGACAAAGCCTTGAGTGTAGTAGGAAGAACAAATGAGTGGCTGCATGTTTTCTCTTCCCTCCTCGCTTCTTCTGGCTTTGTAACTCTGCTGAGCTTGACACTATGCTCACCTGTGGTGAGCAAAAGATAATTTAAGGTGATTCACTTAAATGAAGGCATATATTGTCTTTTGTTGTGCAAACCCCTTTAAAACTCAGCTACAAAAGCATCCTACATTTAAATACACTTGTAAAGAGCCTGCGTATTCACACACATCTGCAGACCTGTGAGCTGTGGAAGGGTCTGTGGTGGATCACTTTGGTCACAAGGAGTAGGCACACAATCCTGGGTCCTGAGAATGCTCAGGAGAGCTGCGCCTGAGAGCTGCTCAGAGATCAAAAATAAGGTGCTAGACATTAAAGGTAATGCAAGGTCTATTCTCAGGAGAGGGTAATTAACTGCACAGATGAACAATGTAAAACAACAGTGAGGAAGCAAGTCTGTGGAACAAATTTTGGGAGTTTAAAGCAATTGTCATGCTGATAAATGAGTGATGCAATTGTCAGGTACTTAATTTCCAAGCAAAGTTACCTAAATTTCCAGAGAAGAAGCCTTCTGTGAAATACCCAATGTTACGCCTTAGCAGGGAATACCTAAGCTGGTTAAAGCTTTCTCATGAAGAAAATACATAACAAATTAACACGTAGGTTGGTATGAAGACCCACAGAACTAAATCAGTCAAAAAAAATCCTGTCCTCAGAATGCACATTCCAGAGAATTCAAGTAATATGTTATGGCACCAGCTCTGTGCACAGACATAAGAGCAGATTCATTGCCATCTCTCCCGTGTCTGCAGGTTGTGCTGGTTTCAGCTGCAGCACAGTTGGTTTTCTTCACAGCAGCTACTTTGGGGTTTGTTTGGGTTTGTGCTGGAAACAGTGTTGACTATTCTATAGTGTTTCACTATTTCTGACCAGCGTTCACACAGCATCAAGGTCTTTTCTGCCCCTCACACCACCCCACCAGTGAGTAGGCTGAGGTGGACAAGGATCTGGGAGGGGACACAGCCAGGGCTCCTGACTTCATCTGGCCACAGGGATATTCCATACATATATATATTCTACATAAAGCTGGGGGAAGAAGAAGGAAGTCCATATTTTTGTCCTGGAGTTCTACAAGTTCTGTGTCTCAGGTCACAAATTGAGGAGATTAGATATATAGTTACTAACTCAAGTGTAGGCACCCCTTTTGACAGTTTGAGACAAAGTCTACTGAATTTAGACATTCCCGTATACTAAAGGTCATATTCCAGACCTCTTAGAGTTTTTAATGAGTCAGAATGTAGAAGATTAATTCATTTTCCATTATAAGGAGCAACCCAGAAGCTTCAAGGTCTGATATCTGCCAAATTCATTGATTTTCACTGCTTTAAAGTTTTCTTTCCCAGCAAAGTTCTAACTCTACAAGTAAACAGAGAAATGTCTCTCGCATGCACATTTTCTCTCATCCAAAATAAATAAGAATGCTTACATTTTTACTGCAATGTCTCCATTCATATGACTTTCTTAATGAATGGCAATTGAGCACCTGCTTGTGCCTCGAAACATTGCTAAGATCCTTCAGTGAAATTATTGTGATGGATCGCCATTGTCAATGCTTTCTGAATGAGACAAATCTCCAACTAATCTGCTAGCTGCAATCCAAGTGTAATGGGCTCATGGATCATAAATCTTCTGCAGGGAAATATGCCTCCATTCTGTATCAGCCAATAAACAAAGGTGTTATTCATATTTTCCCCCGCTGGGCCTACGATGGAGGATAAAGGTGAGTGAGGAATTGGACAGAATGTAAAAGGCACTGTGCACGTTTGGATTCAAAATGGTTTCAGGGCTGTTACTTGTTTACATGGGACAGAAGGAATTGTGCACAGAACATGCACCATGCAAGCTCTTCAAGGCAATGTTGTAGCGTGTTTAGAGCACATTCTGGAAATTACCTCAGTTATGAATATCAGTCTCACAAAACTGTAATACAGTGGTCATAAATGCATCTTAAGTGGAAATATGGAGCAAGCAGTAAATATCTTCTCGGGCCATAATAAGCTAACAGTGTCAGTGTGAGTGAAGAATTTTAGCCAGAGACCAGACAAATTGAGCCTCATCACACTCTAAATGTCCTTGGAGCAACAAGTAAATTGCGTTTAACTGCTCTTTAGTCCAAAGTCATAAGCATTAGCTGGACACATTAAAGGGATGAGGAACACTAGAGGCAAAGAGCTGTGGTTGTTTTCTCTGAATATTGGTGTTGCTCCATGGTTTGCTTTTTTACACAAATGTGCCTTTTTTTCTTAACACAATTCCAGAAAACCGTTTGGTCCATGATATCTTTTGTGATGTGATCCCAAATTCCTTTCCTGAACATTGGTTATCTTCAGATTCTCCAGGGGGGGTTATATTCTGCTATCTTTCACAAGCTGTGCCTGTAGGGAGTCAATTGACCTAATCAAATATCTGTGTGGAACTAGAGCAGTGGGTGGTGTCTTGGCTTGGAAACCAAAGCCAAGAACTTAGAAAGGGTTCACAGTTTGTGTATGGTGACCAGGAAGAGCTGGAGCTGTGAGAGCTTCTGAACAGAGCTTGAGGATGTGCAACACAAGCTTAAAGTCCAAACCTGACTAAATCTCTGCAAAGAATGATGTGTATTTTCAGAGGAAGCTCATTTCTAATTAAATTTAAATGGATATTCATTTGCTAAGGTTGTAAAAAATTTCCAATATCTGGAAGACATTTTAAGATGCAATCATTTGGTAAAGGAGCTGAGTGTTTGTGGGTATGCAAGAATTACAAAATAAAATGCCTTCTTTAATTCTGAAACGGTTTTGAGAGTGGGTACAAATCTTTTAAAACTTTATATATATATACACACATACTCTTCAAGGTTAATTGTTTGTTTCTCTCTAGTAATTGATTGCCAAAAACTGCAGAACGAAAAACATGGACCAGGAATTAAAGTAGAAAGAAATATTCTTGCTTGTTTTCTATTAATTTGAAGACTACCACAAAGCAATGCTAATGTTACAATTTCCAGTGAAAATTACATGCTATCAGAGGTCAAACCATTTAGATTGTTGCATACTTTAAAATTATGTGAATGCTTTCCAAACATTTTAGTTACATGTTGAAAATAATGAAGCAAATAATAGATGCTTCCCCTTTTGTTGTGTGTTATCATTGAACTCCCAGAAACATACTGGTATTTCCAGGATTTCCAAATACCCTCAGACACATGGTGTCGTTTTTGGGGTTGTCATGTGAGAGCCAGGAGATGGCCTTGACAATCCTTGCAGGTCTATTCCAACTCAGGGCATCCTGTGATTCTATGAAAATTTGTGCTGCCACTAGCTTTAGACAAGGGCCATTTGCTGTGTGATGTTCATCCCTTGTTTGCTTTCCTTTAAAACAGAACTGGAGTGATCTTTGATACTGCCAAGTGCAAGCTTGCTTGGATAGATTTGCATCCTCAGGCGTGGGATTAATTTAATCTGTCTTTATGAAGTATATCAGTGCTCTTAAATTCATATTAAATGGTAGGGATCCTACCAACAGCTCTTTCCATGTTCATCACTGCAAGGTATTTCAGCCAGAAAACATGAAATGGGAATCTTTATTTGCCATTATTACAGGTGCCTTAGTTATTATGTAGGGAGAGTGGAATTACTCTGAGGAGTGTTTTGAATTATGATTTTGAGGACCAAACCAAGCAGGAAGGTCCTATTCTGACACACAGCCGAGCACCCACACTTACCAGTTGAAGATAAAGGCTAAACCAGCCCAGAGTCCATCAGAGACTGCTGAGAATTAGATCCCAGAGGTAGATTGTCTCTCAGATAGCAGCCAGACCCTTGTGAGCTCCTCACTCACAATGCATCCCCACTGGCAAATTCCTGTGTGGGAACAGTGTTTTTGGCTCTGTTCTTCACACAGCAGGCTACTCTGTCATTGCAGAGAAGAAAAACAAGTGGCCTGAGACAAATTCCCCAGCAGACAGGACAGGATGACAGTGGTTTTTATTGTGGTGTGCTGAACAACAAACCAACTTTATTAACAGGGGTTTACTTTTTAAAGCTACTTCAAAGGGTTGCTTTCTCATGTTATTATATACATTGTGTTTGTCAAAAGGATGATGAAGAAATGTTGGAGATAGCTTTCTGATTCTGGTCCTTTAATGTTGTTTATTTTATATGAAATGTTTAAGCTTTGCTGTCTTTAATCTCACAGAAGTTTATACGTGTTCTAAAAAACAGTAAATGGGTACATCATATTACAGGAAGTTTACTAAAGGGAAACTGACCGAAGGTGCTGATTTAGATACAACTTACCTAAAAAATGCACATGGCACTTCTTCTCTCTAAAAGTACATAGGGGAATATATGAGTTGTAGCTGTTTGCCTGAATTTTGTATAGCAACTTTTAATCACCATGTTGAAAACCTAAGCCTGCTCTCTTTTATCCTATTTCTTTTTTTTTTTTTTTTATTTTTTTAAGCCTATGGAAAGGAAACAGAATCCAGACTATGGAATAATTTTATGGTGATGAGGCAGGTCCAACACGAAGCCACTGTGTCAGTCCAGAACTCATGGTGCAGACCAGCAGGATGGATTTTAAGGGCTGTCAGTGCACACACTGCTGGCTGCAGAGAGCACTGCAAAGAAGAATCATCTCACAGTCAAGGACAAGAATATATTTCAGTGAAACTCAAACCTGCAAGTAAAATCCATCAAACAGCACCCAGCAGCTGATCAGTGCATGCTCTTCTGAAAGGATATATCAGGATGTAATTGTTGCTATATATTAGTGCTATTCTCCATAAGTACTTCTATCAAATCTGTATTTACAAAGAGGGAAGGTAAATTCTCAAATGCCATACATGACAATCCTTTCTTCACTCTATCTCCATTGTTCCTCTTAAGTATCCTTCCTTCCTTATATTTTTTTCCCCGTGGGTGAAACAACTAGGGGCAATTAACGTAGTTTAATTTGTAGTGGATTTTCAGTTCTCATTATGCTTTCTTTGGATCTACTTGTGTTTCAGGGAAAGTTGGATTTGGAGTTTATTTTGTTGGTACAGAGCAGTGAATAAAGAAAATCTCTTCAGCAGCCTGTCATGGAAAACTTTAGCATTGCCTGGTGGGACAATGGCTTGAAGGGTTTGGAGGCTGTTTCCAAGCTCTCAGAAAATTGTGATTCTTTATGTTCTGGACAATTTTGTGTCACAGAGGGTGAAATTATGCCAATATTGTGTTTTCAGATAACCAAAATCACTCTAACCATTGATTAATATCTCCTAGCTGCTCGAGTAAGCTAGCAACAGAATGTAGATAACAGCCAGGGACTAGCATTGCTCTTAGAAAATGGTAGGGATTGCAAAGAGAGCTCAAAATAATTGCTTTTTGTTCAAATCCTGACAAGTTTTTTGAGATGCAGCAAGCAGTACCCCATCTTGCTTCTCAGGGAGGGCCATCTGTGTCCCTTTCCAGGCAGGGATGTTGCAATAATGAACAGATTTGTAGTGCATTATTACAAAGTGCTCAGCATGAACAATATCCGCCTGCTTCCGCTTGCAGTTATTTTTTAAAACAGACCTGGAAGATGACATTCTTGATGGTGTAATGTGAAGTTGCTCCAAGCTTCGGTCACCTGACAGTCAATGACATAATCCTGCTTTAGGCAGTGTTAAATTTATCCTGATCAGGAGTGGGGCTATGCTATCACATGCCCTAAAGATGCTCAGCACTGTGGGCACACTGGTGGCCGTGCTGCCACATGGGAGAACCTGGCCACCCACTGTCCCTGAAGGTGGCAGCTTGATGGGGGACACAGAGAGTGAAAGAAGAGCTGGATGTGAGTTGTGATATGTGAGGTGAGGTCTGGGATGTGAGATGTGTCATGTGAGCTGGGTGGGAGAGGTGAGGAATCAGCTGGAAAACGTGGATTTCTGCCTGGGGATGGATGAGGAGCCAACAGAGGGCTTGTGGGGTAGGATTAAAGAGAAGATGTGTAAATGTAATATATATATTATTATTATAGTGAGTGTTGCCTATAGGCCCACCTGACAGGAAGAACAAGTGGATGGGGGTTGCTAAAGGTAGGCAAAACAAAAATTCAGTGAAGGTAGGAAGTATGAAGTTTGAATACCTAGGGAAAAAATAATGAAGATGGTATGGTACTTCCATCAGGAACAAAACAGCAGCTGCCATGTGCTTACGTGTCTTGGAAATAAGATAACTGATGGTGAATTCTGGGCTCCAAGGTGAAGAAAGTTTTTATTAAAAATGATGTGTGCGTGCAGGACACAGGCACATTGCAATACAATAGGCTGGATGACACGGCAGGTTTACTACCCAGTAGGCTTCTATGGAATAGAAGAACATTCTCATTTCTAAATTAAGAAATGGATAACCCAGGTAGATTTCCAGCCTGGTGGAGAAAGGTGTGCTTTATCCACCACAGCCTTCCCCTCTGCCCCTGCCTATATTACAGGCACCTACTTGAAAGCACACAGATGTTACAGCTGCTCCAAGAAAAGATGCAAACACAATTCGAATTCCATCCCTCTATGACTGGCCCAGACTCTGAGGCTGAGGTTTAAAGAAGAAAATCATTGTAATGCACATGAATTCCAGTGAAATTTCAACCCACTCAACATCACTGAGAGCAGGATTTTCTTAAGGGAATGCTGACGACCAGATGCTCCTTATAATCTGTGTTTATAATTACAGAAAATTTACAAGCAGGATGCAGCAGGGAGGGGGTTTAAGAGTGCCCCTAAATCAAAAGCAGGCATTGTTATCCACTACCAATTTCAGTGATACTGAGACCCCTCTGCTGATGTACAAAGGTAGCATGGAAAATATACATGAATTCTGTCTGTAGACAGCTGACATATTTTATGGATTACTCTACAGGATTTTGCAGACTAAGGGTTTTTTTCCAGAGGGAGAAAAGAGGACAAAGTGCATACAACTTTAACTGTGTATTGTCTGTATGGTACTGAAGATATATCCCCACAGAAGGTCAAAATATATCAGATTTTTCTGTAAACTGGTTGTTATTTTTTATAGCATCCATTCATTTATAGAACTACCTATCTTGAGATATGCTGCACGATGTTATACAAGATGAAATGATTGCTGGGCTCGCTATTCAATGAAAGAAGTCTTCTAGTAACCAGAGAGGTCTGGTAAAGGCTGAAATAAAGAAGCAAATGTTGGCAAAGTGTTAAGATGTCTATATTAAGATGTCTTTGATTATTCATCAAAGAGCAGGAATACATATTTCATTTTCCATGGGAACCAAGCATAGGATCACTCTGTCACTCTAAAACCACATCTGAAGAACTTTCCCAAACTCAGCAGGTTTGCAAGCACAGTAAATTCAATGTCCTTTTGGTTTTTTTTATATTTTATTACAAATCTTATCTTGGTATAAACGCCACTGACACTTGGAATCATTCTGCATTATTAATAGCACACTCTAGGAGTTTAAATAGATCACACAAAGCTCCTCTTCAGGTATATAACTGCCTTGTTAGATATAAATAAATATGTTTTTAATTTTATCAGGAAACTGGCCATCTTTTTGTAATTAATTATTCTTGCCATGAACAAGCCATAAAGGTAAAGCAGGATGGAAACTACTAAAGTAAATACTCATGTATGTACATACATATATAAGTGTTTAATGACACCAATATTCCTTGGTACTTAGTAAATAAAATATTGTCAAAGTAACTTTGTTCATTGTTAAGTTTTTCTCACTTTCCCAGCTTGGTACATGGCTCAAGGTTTGAGAATGCATTGATCTTTGCTAAGAGAACACTTAGATTGTTTAAGCCAAATAATGTGCCTGACACTGTCTGAAGTGTGCCCGCAGCTTTCATGGCATCTCTGGTAAACCTGACATCTTGATTTTTGTGACTGTTTCAGAGAAATTTCAGTTTCCCTGGGGAAGGATGCAGAATCAAAGTTAGGTTCCAGCTGCCATGTAGTTTATTGAGAGGCAGGAATTTATTTCAGAGTAAAAACAAGGTAAGCTAAACCAGAGTCAGGCCTCAAGCATTTGCCTTGGCTTGGTTAGGAGGCCCTAGGAGCCGAGGTAACATGAGCTTTCTTCAGGAAGGAATCTGTAAGGGTGTGACAGTTTTGGCTGGGATAGGGTTAATATTCTTCACTGTAGCTAGTATGGGTCTATGCAATTTGTGCTAGGAAACACATGGCTTCCCTATCCATGGAAAGCAGTAAAGGAATTCCTTGTATTGCTTTGCTTGCATGCATAACTTTTGCTGTACCCATTAAACTGTTTTTACCTCAACCCAAGAGTTTTCTCACTTTTCTAATTTTGTCCCCTACCCCAGTGCAGGGGGAGGAGGAGAGAGCAAAGAGCTGTGTGGTCATCAGCTGCTGGCTGGGCTTAAACCATGACAAAGGGCAAAGCAAACTTTCAGCCTGTCCTAGTGGAGTTAGGGTCAGATTCATTAATTAAATGAGAGCCCAGTCACAGGACAGCAATTAAATACTCTGGGGCTTGGGGCTGGATTTATGTCCAAGTTTTCACATAGACAAGGCCTCTTCAGAAATTTGGTCCTTACGAAAGAATGGATGGAAAATTCAACTTCTGAAGTTGCCCAAGAGATTTTTGGGCTTCATTTCACTTTGAATAAATGCAAAGAACATTTTAGAGACAAGTTAAGACCTTTATCTTTCCTTTTTCAGAATTGTTGAAAAAAATGTCCTTATTTGAAAATGGAAACTTTGTCTCACAATGGAAATTCAGAAGACGAAAACCCATCTCTGTTTTTCAAATACCTGTAATGAATGCTTATTTCAGGCTGTTTGGATTATGTCTCTTAACCTTTTCCATCCTTGACTTCTACAAATTTGTGAAAACTGTCATGAATTTATTTCAATACTCAGACAGATTTAATAAAGTAAACTACCCAGTTTTGAGCACTACCTTGCAGAACTAAAGGTGAAATCAATAGGGAATTAAAGCTCTCTAGCAGTGTGAGGAAATGTAGGAATTCTCTTCAGTTGAAGATAAGATATGATACATTTCACCTTGGGGAGCTTGTTAGCATTAATTTTTCTGTAATAAAAGCTTGTTAGCATTAAGAAGTTTTGATAGTATTAAATGTATTTAATGTACTGGGAGTTCTTTCACATGGAAAAGAGGAGAAACCTTATTTTCCATTGTAACCTGCAGCTCTTTTTCAAGTAACATATGATGTAAAGTGGTATAGACAATATAAGATGACCAGATTTTAACCATTAAATACATGGGATATCCCACATATGGACAGAGCAAGGTGAGGCTGTCTCAGGGTTATATCCAGAGGTACTGCTGTGGATGTGAAGGATGTAATTTCAAGAGGTACAAAGGACCAACTGTGATGGCACATCCAGCAGGCAACATATACCAAAATACACACCTGAAGGGTTGCAGGGAGCTCCTCTTTTGCTGTGTGTTCAGAGCAGTCTCCTCCTGTCAAACCCTACTGTCTTTCACTTACTTACACTGGCACACCACAAATAACTGCTTAGACCTAAGGGGCCCATTTTATAATGCAATACAAGGATATTTTCTGTGCTCTGCATGGGTGCCCTATAGCACTTAGCTAAACTCTGCCTTTCTGTGGTTCTGAGGAGGCTTAGGATGTTCTAATTTTTCGGCTGGGCATTTCAGTATTCGCTTCTGTATTCCAGAAATGTTTTTTTCCCCACTGTGTCTGTGCCAGACGCCACTCTCAAAATCTCACTGCTTAGTCCAGAAGGGTGGATTTCACACTAAAATCACTGTCTGGTGGTTAAACCCATCCATCAGTGAGAACAGAAAAGCTCAGATGAGTTCAGGCCCCAGACAGCATAAAGCCATGGCCTGCCTCAAGTTTTTAAATTCAAGACTCCCTCGTTTCATTTGAGGGATACTGTGGTAGGTTGACTCTGTCAGATGCTTGCACTCTTGGAGGCAAGAGCTAAAGTCACAGTCAGCAGTGAGAAGCAAATCCCTGTCACATCTTTTCCCACGTTAGGCCACTAAAACTGGTTGCAAGGACTTTTTCTTTCTTGGTTTTTCTTTCCTGAAGTTATTACTGCATGCAGATATTACTGTAGGATGGAATGGCCAAACAGCTGTCAGGAGATTCCTGATCAATGGAGCTAAGAGGACCCCTGAAAAAGTTGTATGAGGTTTTAACAGTGAGGAGGATATGTCACAGTCCCTGTTTTCAGGGAGACCTGATTACATTTGTCTAGTTATGTTACTAGCTTAAATTAATGTACATAAACAAGGGGTTGTCTGCAAGAATCTACCTCAGACAAAGGAAACAAGATGTTTTCTACTCTAAACGCAGGCAGATCAAATCTTCTGTGTCCCTTCTTGGACACATGTTAGCACAATGGGAAAACCTAGCATTCCCCAGCACTTGTGAACAAGGTCCACATGCATAATAGGTCCCACCAGCTCACCCTATTACACATCTGAAGCAAGAAATTCAAATAACTGTGAGTGTCTGTGGGTTGGCACTTTTGTTGCTGTTTCTAGATAAACCCATCCAATTAACAAGAGAAAACATGCAGAAATTAACACGCAGAAAATCAGCAATTTACTGAAAGTGTATATCCTCTTGCATGGAAAAAGAAAGGCTCTTGAGGACAGCAGCAAGCCTATAGGTTCAGGCAGAGACAGTTAAAAATCTGAAAAACAGATTTGTCATAACTGTCTTTTTCTCTTTCTACAGATAAGACAAGTAATACAGTCCTCTAGTTCCTGAAATCCAGAGCCAAAGATTAGAGAACTTTTTCTCACATCTTCTTTTCCAGACAGGAGGAGGAATCTGCTTAACCTATAACCTTTGGGAATGAGTTATTGCTGTCAATTCGATAGATCTATGCAGAAATGTTCTTTCAGAGTATAACACAACTGGATCCAACTGTCTAAGGCATGAACACACTGACAGGAGAAAGCCAAGAACTCTGGAGGAGAAGGCAACTTAATTTTCCATGCATCAGCTTTTGCTCAGTAAAAATGTAATAGACATTGTTTAAAATCTGGCAGCTTTAAAGATCTTACAATATCTGATCTTATAGGAGAAATCAATTATAAAACTCAATTTAAGGAAGTAATTATTTAAATTCTACTTACCACAAAGTAATTCATTACAAGTGTATCTCCCTCCTTTGCATGTAATTATAGCTAATGATCAGGGACAGAATGGCTGATAATGTGCTTTCTGTCCTTTCTCTTTTTAGACCATTTCCACCAGGAAGGAAATTTTATTTTCTTTTAAAGTATGATTTGGTGACAATAGATTAAACATCAACTCCCATTTCCATATATGTTTTGTCTTTTTTCTACTTAATTTTTAGGAAATTTTGTTATGAGATGTGTGAGAAAGCTGAAAGACTACATTTTAACTCCTCCATGTCCATCTGCTAATGAGCTAAATATTACTAATTTCCTTTCTCTTTCAGTCTGATCTAAATTCAGCCGTTCCCAAAGTTACTTCTGTGAATTCTCCCTGAATTTGGTGACAAATTCAAAAACATCTGGAGATCTGACAGCTTCAAAAACATCTGGAGAGCCCCAGGTTTGTGCTTGATGAGGCTTGTGATGAAACTGTGTGGGCAATATAGTTTTCTTAGTGACATGAAGGGAGCTGAGTCTCCCCTACATGGCATGGCAAGAGAGAGTCTTTTCTTGTGTAGGAGAGGGTTAGTTGAAGATCCACTTTTATTCACAGGGAGGTTCTCATATTTCTTGGCTGAAAAGGTTATTTAAAAAAAAAATTTTAAATTTTTTTTTCTTGCAGTTAGGTAACCTGTCTTGTCCTACACTGAGTGGGTTCTGTAAAACAAGTTTTCTGTGTGAGTGTTAGCATGAAAAGACAGGCTGGAGAGATGCCATCATGAAGTACATCAGCATTGCTTACCTTTGTTTTCCCAAACACAACACACTGCAAATGCAAGGCTTGTGGCATATTTCAAAACAAGCAAGTTGAAAGTAAACAAGCAAGTAAATATGAGCTCTTTTGATAACATTTCTTTGTTAAGACACAATTTCAGCATTTTTGTACATCTGCAACACAACACAATGTACATTTTTTTCCTTTTTTTTTAATCAGACCTGAGACTCTCGTGTAAACACCTGATCTCAGTACAGAAAAACAAACAAACACAACCTGCTGAAAAAGACACTGAGAGCTGACAATATGAGGTGCTGCAAAGCTTGAGAACACTACAAGGAGAATTCAACTCCCTTGACTTTAATCCATCCCATTTGTGAACGTATATGAGCACAGATGCACACAAATCTGCACCAGGAAATGTGGTCAGGTGCTTGAACAACTGCAGCATTTGTCTTTCAAATATGCAGGCTGCAGTCTGAAAGCTGGGGAATGTCATCATGTTGGTCAAGCTGAAGTTGAACTGCTCTTGAATATTTGGTGAGTGACAAAGCTGAAGAAGACAGAGGTCAGTTACCTCCAGACACAAAATGTTCTGCCACTTCAGAAGCTTAAAATTGCCAAGAACAGGAAATACGTACATGAAAACAGAACCCAAGAAGGGCTTTGTGGAAGCCAAAGGTTCCCCTGGACTGTGAAGCCTTGAGTTTTGATCAGCCTTTGTGAGAGGGAGAGCTCCAGGGGCTGAGCACTCAGCTGGGCAGGGAGTAGGATGGGAGCAGTGGTGGGAAAACAGAGACTGCCTTGGGCACCAAACAGAGCCAGGAAGCGTTTGTGCAGCCAGCATGTCCTGGGAAAGGGTCTTCAGAGGAGTTCTGAAAAGCCATCTCTGGACTGCAAATACTTCAGAAAAGGGAAATCTCAGTCCAAAGCTTAGTAGGGGAGAGGGGAAGACGACAGGAGAATATGTCCCTGCAAGGGTCTTTTTGAACTCACAGGAGTTTTGCATGTGCACAATTTCTTTTACTCCTCTCTCTCCTGGCTCCACCTCCAAGCACAGAGCAACTGAGCCTGTATTTGAGCTTTGTAGCTTGCTTCGAGTACAAAACCCAGTTCAAATTTTGGCTCCTTCTATGACCATTTTCTAAGTGAATAAGAGAGAATGCAGGAAGATTCTTCTTTCCACCAAAAGTACATTTGCTAGCTTCAGGTGTCAAAAAGGAACAAAGTAAGGGGGTTTTTTTTCCAACATATTGAATATTCTAAATAAGTTTTAATTTTTGCACAAAATTTTCTTATTCTAACTTTGCATTGCCCTTCCACATTGACAGAATATAGGAAGCCTCAGGTTGAAATGGCCAAAGAGCTCAAGGCTTGATCAGTCCATCTCCAGATACTGACAGTGTCAGATTAATTATCTTGAAACTAATAGATGAAATGAGTTCAATAACATTTACTGTACCATTCAGGCATTACTCATTCTTCATCAATCTCTTATTGCTACCTAAATTGCAATTGCTGCTTGGCTAATAAATGAAGAAGTTGCTCCTATTAAATGAATTAACTTTTCAGGTACTTATTAAAATGACAAATTACTAGGTTGGAAGATAATGAATCTACCTGAAATATTAAAGAAGGGAAAGATTGATTTCCAGCTGTTCCTTTAATCTACCTATACCTTTAGAGTGGGCAAACACTGAAGATCAGTCAGGAGAGCAACAGGAGGTGTTGAAAATATTTTTGGATGACATTGGCAAGAGACAGCACAACAGATGACAAATGGAGGTTAATGTTAAGTGTTGAAAAAGTGAGGTTTTGGAAAAACAAGGGAATGTGTTTCTAGGGCTACACTAAGTTCACCTAGTACCCTTCTGCAGCATATGGAGAAACACTGTGATTAGAAACCACTCCTGCATCTGCAGGCATCAAATGGCCTCAAGAAGCCCTTGGAGATGCCTTGAGTACTAAAGATGTTTAGCTGGACTATCATTTTCCTCTAGGACTTCATTATTTATTGCATCTATTACTGTTAAATGTACTGCAAAAGCATTGATGGCCCCAGGCAAGTGCTGTGTTAAATTACTTTGGTTGATAATTCCTTTCTGAAAAGCTCTGCAAACTAAACAGATAAGTCAGGCAGAGAAGTGTTATCATTCTCTATATTACAGAGGAGAGGAGAGCAATTCAGGGTGCCAAAGATATTAACTCAAAAGAACCAAGGTTTCAGCTGGAAATTTTATATCACTCATTGAAGGCCATTCCAAAAATCAAGAAGATCGTATCTCCTTTATTCATTTAATTATTCAGGTTTTCTCTGTGTCCCTTGGTTTATCAGTTACAGTTATCAGTTATTGCTGTCACTAGGATCTTTCCCTTGGACAGCAGCCCTAAGGCTTTTCCTTGCAGCCTGCTGTTAGTGAATCCCACTGGGTGATGCAGCAGCTGAATACAAGAGAAGCCTCAGATATTTTGCTTTTCCTCCATGAATCTCCTGCTGCAAGTCCAGTAGAGGGTAACAAAGATGATGAAGGGCCTGGAACAACCCTTTTATGAGGAACAACTGGGGGAACTGAGCCTGTTAAGCCTCGAGAAGAAGCAGCTGAGAGGGGACCTATCAATGTCTATAAATGTCTGAAGGGAGGTGTCGTGAGGATGGAGCCAGGCTCTGCTCAGTGGTGCCAAGCAATAGGGGGAGAGGCAACAGGCAGAAAATGGAACACAGGAAGTTCCACCTGAATGTGAGGAAGAACATCTTTAACATGGAGGTGAGTGAGCACTGGAACAGGTTGCCCAGAAAGGCTGTGGAGTTTCCCCTCACTGGAAATATTCAAAAGCTGCCTGAGCACAATCCTGAGTAAGGTGGTCCGGGGGAGCCTGCTTGGACAGGAAAGGAAAGCTGGAGTGGATGGCCTCCAGTGATCCCTTCCAACCTTCCCCACTCTGTGATTTGGTGGTTAGGAGTTGAAAAATTGACTGTTGTTTTAATGTTTATTTAGAGAAGTGCGAGTCAGTTGTAAGCAACAGATGGTGCTGTAAAGTCATTATAGGCACTCTGGAAAAATTTGGAACAGAAATGTATCTTTTAGACCACAATCCATATGAAATGTGAGTAGTCAGTACTGCATACAGATGTACATTTCTATGCCATTACCATGCTGTACACTGCATCAATGGCTTCTTATATAAATAATGGCATCGTTAATTGCTAAACAATGGCACCCCTAATGCTTATTAGACTATCAGAGTTGGGCTTAATAATGTACAAGGGCTACTCACCTCTACCAGACACTGTAAAATTGTCAGGGATTTAGTTGTTATGAGTTATCAGCTGGAGGTATTCAAGAATTTTCTGGATATAATCCTGTGCCATGTGCTCCAGGATGACCCTGCTTGAGCAGGGAGGTGGGAGCAGATGACCCAGTGTGGTCCTCTCCAACCTGACCCATTCTCTGGTTCTGTGATTTCTACTGCAACCAACTGCAATTCTGCAAATTGATTTGACTTAGAAAAATAAGTAGCAGAAGAAGGTGATCCTTTGAGAAACAAGGATTCTGCCATTGAAGACAGGGAATGAGGATGAACTTCAGCATGGAATGATGATTTATAAGCAGAATTATTGAAAAAATTTGTTGTGTCACATCAACCCACCTACCCCCCACTTCTTTGCTATGCTGGTGTACATCCAGACTGTCTCCCTAGAGCCACAGGGACTCTTGGCTCTTGCCTAGTAGGATTGACGAGGATGTAGCCCCTACATCCTGGCACTGACATTCCACTGCAAACCTCGGGTAGCTGTAAACATATGGAGAAACTTCTCTCTGCCACACATGACAATCTGAAAGTTGCCTTGCTGCATCTGTACTTAAGTCATCGAAAAGTTCTGACAACCTAACATTAGAGATTCTGCAAGATGCCTAAGAGAGGCATTTCAGCATTTTACTGGAGCATATGTCTCAGTGGTGAGACTTGATAGGACAGCAGACCTTGCAGGGATAAATGCCAGCCTGTGCCTGGATGCAGGCTAGCATCTTGCCTTTCCTCTCTTAGCTCTTCCCACTGGATTCAGACCACAATCATACACCATGTGTGTAAGGGTGTGTAAAATGTAAGAGCTTCCAATTCACTGAGGTTATCACATGAAAAAACTTTTCTGTTCAGAGGGGGTAATAAGTAACAGGGAAGTGACCGAAAAAACCCACCCAGAGGCACAAACACGCTGGGTAAATTATACAATGGCAAAAACCCAAACTCTCAGGCCACAGATTGATCACTTGGCAACTGATAAGGAGAGGATGAGGGAATGGACTTGAGTATTTTTCATATTTGAGGGAGGCCACATAAATGTTCCCCCTGTCTCTGTGTGGATCTCTGGAATACATGCTCAGCCTTGCTATTAGTTGAACTAGCACACAGGAAAACAACAGCCATATCCATCAGCCTGGGATAAAAGGAGCACTGGCTCTCCAGCCACACTGGGCTGGTCTCCAGCAGCTGGGCAAGACAAATCCCTGAGTCCTGGGGCCTGACAGAGGTAGTGGCCTTATAACAATCCCATAATGTTGCCTGGGAGGAGGCTGCTTCCTTGCCACAGAATCCATCCAGCCATCCTTCCTCTGGTGGGATTGGAGAATTCCCAGGCAGAGAAAAACATACGATGCTTCCAGAGGTTATGTTCATATCCTGCTATGGAAAGCATTTTTTCCCTTCTGACACCTACAGTGACAGCTACACAAGCATCTCTGGCAAAAAAACCCCATGCCCACTGCCTGTTCCAAGGTCTCTGTGCAAGAGGGTCTAGTTCTGCAAGTTATCTGTTGGAAATTGAGCTCTCTGGGGAAAAAAGATCCTGTCAGCTTTGCAGCCTGGCAAATCTCTGGGTAGAAACTGCCTTTTAGTCTGTGTTTTCACAGTATCTAATGAAATACAGTCCCAGGCTTCGTTGCTGTGATGGAACAAATGTAGTGGATGACAACACTTACTGAGCAGTGAACATGTACACAAAATTATCACCTCCCCAGCATATTTATTTATTCTATGATGCTTTTGTTATCTGTGAGATGTCCTTTTCTTACCCTTCTCACTCACTGAAGTTATCAACAGCTTCAGTTTTTGGGTCATTTATTGACCTTCCAGAACAGAAAAAGATAAGCAGAGAAGCTTGAACTGCATTGAAATCAGAATAGGGTCTACATGTTTTTTGTTCCTGACAAAAGCAAATGTAATTGGCGGAGCTGAGAAATTAAGCTTAGGATGCAGATGAATCAACAAGAGCTAAAAATAAATTGTCCTTAGCTATTTGCATTATTGACACTGAGAACTAAATACATAACCTCCAGGGAAATGCTGAAAATTCTAGTTGTATCTTAATAGATCCAACCCAAAAATAAATCACCTGAAGAGAAGGCATCTCTCCCGTAAACCCAACACTGGTGTATTCACACTGCCTTTACTATGTGCAGAATCCCCACATATAATAGTCTTCTTCGATGTTCTTATTCACTAAAATGCATTTGATGAATTATGGTGCTCTCCAATTTCCATAAGGATAGGGTGGATCACATCTCAGACCTGTTCCTGACCATACTTAATTTAGTAGTTTTTCCCACCTAGAGCTTTTTTTCTCCTTTCTTGCTGAAGTTCAGGTGTTGTTATGCAGATAGTCAGGATTAGAGAGTCTAGATTTCTTTAAACTTTCATTTAACATTACAGTCTATCAGCATAATTTTCCTTGCTTCATTGAAAAGTTAACCTGATTGGATATTTCGTAACTTTATTACTGGAGCTTCTTTTCTGCAATATGCTGCTGTGTTGGTGGGGAAAGTAGATACTGCATGAGATACAGAACCTGTGCCTTGAATACTGAAGATTAAAGCTTTCATAGGTGCCTTCTGTATAGGAAAGATTTCCTAATTTGAGCTAGAGTCACGGCATCCTGTCTGCATTTTAAATGCAGATCTAAGCTTGTATTTTGAACAGAATATTAATTAAGCACATCAAAATTAGTAAACATTAAGCCCTGTCATTTCAATACTAATATGGAATTAATTTCAAGTCAGCAGGGTACTTAGGTATGTTGCTCAAGGCAAAGGACTGGCAGTGTTTAGGCTGATCCTTTTGCCATTCCTGAAGTAAGCAAGGTGGTTAGAATGAGTTCATTACCCTCATCTTCTGACACTATTTGATACCATTCATTAAAGAAAGGAGTCCTCTCAATTTTAGCATATGCAACAGGCAAAAGATGGTCATGTAGACATGTCCTGTCTAAAGAGGCATATATAAAAGGCTGGTTCCTGTTTCCTTGGGTCTGAGATAACAAACTGTGTCTGCCATCTAACATATACAGAAGGAGACAATATCTACTTCTACACAATGAGTCCAGAAAACCAGCTTAGGAACTCTCTTGACGTAGCAACAAAGTCCAGTTAAATGAAGTCTTTGAGACTCTTCCAGATCAAAGCTTCTGTGAAAATGTCCAGGATTATTGAGCTGCTTGGATGGATCTGAAGGTTTTCCAGAAACACTTCCTAGATTTTCCATGGTGTTTGATTTTTTTGCTGCTGATAACATAAACTCCTCTCACAAACACTGAGAAAAACCTGTGGTTAAAGAATCACCTTTAATCACACTTGGTTGTGCTTCCCCACTTGATTATTTGAAGAAAAAAGAAGTCAATTTCACTTACACAGACATGGATACCTGAAACACAATTAATAATAGTACTAGAAACCAAAACAGTCAAATTTTCCTGTGTGGGCAAGCCACAGGAAGCTGTTCAGTTTACACAATGAATGCCAGATTTTAACTCTCAGCAAGCAACAGAACAGAGAATATTTATGCTAAATAAGAATGTCAAGAGATTTTTTTTTCTCTTAGTGTTTGGAACAGGAAAAGAAAAAAATAACTCACAATGTAATCCAAATGAATACTACATGAATAATAATCCATAAGATTTATTGTCAGCTAAGTACAAACAAAAATAAAATAACCTTCCCTGATAAAAACAGATGAGAATGTATCAAAACAGAGAAGGTAAAGAGGAAGCAGAAAAACACCAAACAGTCTTATTGGCACATGTAAATGATTAATTTGGTTACTAGCCTAGGTTTTGTACTTTTTTTTTGCAAAATGGCACATAACTTTTCTACAGAGTTTTTCCTCCAAACAGATCTTCTCATCAAACTAGATGTCAGCCCCAATGCTTGCAGGAAAATCTTCAAGGAAATCTCATTCAGAACATGCATGTTAGATCAGATCCTAAACTGTAAGTTATTATGCCCAAGCAGACACAACGCAGATCAGTCATGTCTCCTATTTTACTGGTTTTGAAGCTGCTGGAAGCAGACACCAAGGAGTACAAAGTCAATGTATTCATTGTGCAAGGTTCCTGGCTCTAAATGTGTTTGTTCATGCACAGGATTTTGGTGAAGAGAATGAGTGCATAGATGTGTTTAGGGTGAGTCTCCAAGGCAATAAAATGCATATCCCTCCTGTGCAGGTACTGAGTGAATAAATGCAGAAGTGTTTGCCAAGTGCTCCAAGAAGCTTTCTCAAATGATCACTGTTACAGCAAATAACTCTGGCTTTGGGACACCTGTACCATCAGAGTAACACCAGTGAGCACTTTGGTGAAGATGGAAGGTGTTAGAAAACCCTTCCAGGGCATAATCCGATGGCTGAGCCCTGTATTTCTTTTCAAGGTTTAGACTTTTCTCCCTGTACACCAAAGAAAGGCTTTGTGTCTTTGGGAAAGACACCACAGCTTATTCCCTGAAAGAGGATGCCAGCCTGGGAGATTACTCAGTTCACACTCCTTGCTGTTGGATTTCACACAGGGAACACAGACAAGGCATAGCCAAGGGGTGGATGGCATTATGTATTCTACCTGTCCTCTTCTTCAGGAGTAGGTTGTAAAACTACCTCCAGAGTGTCTGGAGACAGCTCTCCTAGGCTTTTCAAATGATCCTACCAACTGGCTGAGACCTTTGGCATTTTTATCTTGAGGTGATTTTGGTCTCAGGCAGATGAAAGCAATTCCCTGTTTGCAGAGCTGGTAAGAGTCTGCTCTATGCTGAGGGTGCTCCAAAATGAAGGATTTTCTCTGAGCTTGAAGCTGCTAGATAGGCTACAAATTATTATTTTTTAAAAAACCCCACACTGCAAGAATGTGCTTTCACAACACTGGTAGCAAAATATCATTTTTCTAGGTGTACTTTTTTTTCTGTTGAGTAATAGTTCTACACAGAGTACTGCAGATTCCTTAAACCACCCCAAACTATCTGCAACGCAGATCAGTCATGTCTTCTGTAATGTTGAGATCTATCTTCCATAATGATGAGATCTGCCTTCACAGATTTTATTAGAAAATGTATTTTGTTTTAAAATGATGTGTGTGAATGCGATTTCTTCACAGGCCCCCTGCTGGCATTTACATTTCTTACCACATGCCAACCCTACAGAAATACTTTAGCACTGTAGAGTTACAATAAAGGCTTAAGAGACTCGCTAGAAATAAATACATTACCTACAGAGCAGATGCAGAAGATATCCTATTTTGAAAAGCTCTCAAATTCTACTCTTCTTAACCATTAATAAAAGAAAATAAAGATACTTCTTTTTTGCTTTATGAAAATGCTGGTGCAGTTGTTATACTTTTTTGCTTTATGAAAATGCTGGTGCAGTTGTTTTCTGCTTTGGGGTGCTGTCAGTGAGTGGAGGATCACAGTAGTGTAAGATGCTAACTAGCACTGACCTAGACCCATTAAGCTCCATTAAGAATCATCCTTTAATATATTTATTAACTAAACCAATAAAAATACATTAAGAATTAGAAGATGAAATAAAAGGCATATTTTTACAAGGAAGTTTCTTGATTCTGTCAGGCTGTATTAAGAGAAAGAGGGCAAACTGCTTGGGTTTTAGCAAGGGAGAATGTTAAATCTAGATTTCTGTAAAATTGCAACTCTAAAGAGTTCTAGTTTTCTTTGTGTCAGAGCCTAGTATCCTACATTTCCTCTTGGAAGGACTCCTGTGCTAAAAAAATAGATCCTGTGATGCACCACTGCCACCCCTTAGCTGGCTCACCAAGTTTGTTGGAGTTTTGTGACCATGTGGCATCCATATGGGATCTGCAGTGTCACAGTGGGAAGAGGGGAAGAATTGGGGCATAAAGCAAAGAAGCTACAAATCACAGACGTCATGGCAGCAACTGAGAAGAAAAGACTTGAACTGAAGTGAAATGTTTTGATAAGTAAATGAGAAAATGCAGGTAAGACTCTCACCTGTATGATGTTTCCTGCAATACTGGCCACAATTCATGGTGAGAAAATGAATGCAAAAGGATTGGAACTTCACCAGAGGGAAAAAAAAAATAGGAAAAACCTGTTTGACTTAGATTAAAACCAAATCTTTCCTGTCTCAGCAGTGGCTTTACAGTCAGATCTCAGTTCAGCTGAGTTGCAAATGAAGAATCCAAATCAGAGGCACCAGCTGTCTGCAAATGCACAGCCTGTGAGGGGGTCAGCTGGCAGCAGCTTCTCTTTCTGACAACTCTGGTCACTTTTACTGCAAAGGACTCAGTGGACTCAAATCAGCTGCTTCATGTTGTTCGAGGTGCCCTGGGAATCTGGAGCTGCCAGACAGCACTGCCTGACATGGCACAGCCTCACATGCACTGGGGTGATGGCTGGGGTAGGTGGAGATTCCTGGAGGACACAGAAGCATTTCCAATGGGTTGGACACCAAGAGTGAAGGAATTTAATTAGGGATACATAAAAGAATTCGGCTCAGCTAAATTCCCTTGCCACCTGCATGCTTTTATGAAATGATCCTTGGGGGCTCCCTGTTTCCTGCTTGTTGCAGTTTATCCAGGGGAACAATATCGTTTTCAGTTCAGAATTACTTTTTCAGCACAGGTCATGAGACAAACTTATCACTTGGAAGCCAGTCCAATAAAAGCAGATTTTTGGAAGGGACCTTAAAAATTATCCAGTTCCAAACCCTCTGCCAAGGTCAGGGACACAATTCAGTAGACCAGACCTTCCCTGGCCTTCCTTTTCTGGATAACATAACTGTAAGAAGCTTTTCCTGTTATTCTTTGTGTTCCTTTCCAGATTCAGTTCTAGCTTCACCTTGGTCTTACTCACCCCTTCCCTATCCAGATTAACTTAATCTCTACTCTTCCCAGGTTATCTGTCCTTGCTTTCACTGCCTGGTGCTTCTTGCCCTTTAGTTTGACCAGCATCTCCCTACTCAGCCATGCCAGTCTCCTGCCCTCCTTGCCTGATTTCTTGCTCCTGGTAATTGCCAGCTCTTGAATTCTGTGGAAAACTTCCTTAAAGATCTGCCAGCTCTGTTCCACTGCCTTGTCCCCAAGGGCAGTCTCTGCTGGGGTCCCACTGATTATCTCCTTGAAGTGCTGGAAGACTGATTTCCTAAAATTCAGGGGTGTAATTTTACTCCTTTTCTGACCCATTTCCTTCCCAATTTCTTGCACACCTCCTCACTCACTCAGTGGGGAGAGTGTGGGAAACTGAAAAGGCCCTGATTTAAGAATAAGCACTATTTAGCAGCAACCAAAACATTACTGTCTTGTCAATAGTGTTCTCATACTAAAGCCAAAATAGAGCCCTGTAGCAGCTGCAAAGAAGAAGATGAACACTACCCCAGATGAAAATCTTCAGTGCAAGGCTCTGGGTTGGATGCTGGATTTGAAGTATACACTGACAGTGCATCTGGAAGGGAGTGGGAAAGCTTCTAATTCCCTGCTCAGCATCTGGACTGCTCCCCTAGCAATCTCCCCATTCTCTGAGTTAGAAACATTAAAAGCATCTTCTTTCTCTTTCTTTCATATAATTCCCTTCCATCCCTTTCTCTCTCGTTCTTTCCAGCTTTCTCCATTAACAGGAGAACCTGGCTCCTGGCTGGATTGTGGAGCAGCTCTGCCTCTGTTCTCTGCTATGAAAAATGGGTATTTACACAAACTTCTAAAAGCACAACTGAATAGATATCCATTGTTGAATTCCTCCTCTAAAAACTGCTTTACTCCTCAAAATGCCTATGAGCAGTGACTGGAGAATGGTGCACGCAGCTACACCTTCCCTTCTCCTGCCATATGCCTCTCCTTTTGCTGCCAAATACAGGACTACTGCTGTCACATGAAGCAGGCACACCATTTTTCAATTCCCAGGGAGGCCTTCTGCTGAAAGAGATGGGAAAATTTCTCTGTGGCTGCAGAAAATTAATCTTTTTGGTTTTCTTTTTAAACAAATTGCTTACCTCCTACACCGTGAACACAGGAAAGATATTTGTTTTACTGTTCATATAACTCTTTTAATTTCAGAAGTATAAGAATATCTATAAATAGAAGAGCTGATAATTTAATCACTTGAAGAAAATTGACAGATCATAATAAAAGGAAACCAAGCACTGATGGAACATAAAAGCCTCAAATGCCATCTCAATGTGATCATACAGGTCTGCTTTGTAGCAGCAATGATTGAATCCTGTGACAAAATGAAACAAAAGACTTATCTTTGTAGGTGGTTTCTGTCTGAAGAAAGACCATGCCAGAAATCCTTCCACTGTAGGAAACATTAGTATCTCTTGCTGTCTCTTGAGTTGCATTTGAAAACAATCCTATTTCATTAGTGAAATATTTTGGATTTCTTGTGGTGTGTTGGGTTTTTTTGTTTGTTTGTGTGTTTTTTTGTTTGTTTGTGTGTTTTTTTTTTTTTTTGTGTTTTTTTTTTTTTTTTTTGTTTTTTTTTTTTTTTGGGGGGGGGGCAGAGTTCTGTTTTGTTTTGTTTTTTCACTTCTGATTAAAAAAATAATCTTCACCCAAACAAACATTTTCTGCAAGTAGTGTTGGTCTGTCAGTAAATAATATTTTAATTTTAAAACTTTTGATTAATCCTCAGTTCCCTTAAAGCAAAACACATGGAGTGCTGCAGGTGCACCAGATGTGGCATAGCTACAGGAAAACAAAGATAGAATTGAGGTTGATTATAGAGTACAAAAATGTAAGCAAGGGTCACAGGAGCAGAAATAATGCTCTATTTCGTGGCATTGGGCCTTCACTGATCCAATCCCCCAAAACTCATAAGTGATAGGAGTAAAAGGGGAGATAAAAATCAAATTATATGAGGGAAGCTTTATAGGGAGAGGTAGTATCTTTTATTCAATTGCCTGAGACATGGAAAAAAATCAGACATTCATGGCCGTTTGATAATTTCCTAGAGAAGCAGCAAATTTCTAAGCAGAACTCATGTAGAGTACAACTGCCCTGTATTTCATTTAATTATTTAATCACCCCTGGATGCTTGGTGGTTTGTATCTAGGCAACCCAGAGGAGGGTGAAAAGAAGCTATATGATTTTTTGGTAGTTAGGTCCTAAGGAACAGTGAGCAAAACATATTCTTGATTACCTGGATAATTCAGAACTTAGCCTGAGGGAAATTGAAGTTGTCTTAATTCCCAGGAAGACTTTTGATTTTCTTTATCTGACCATGGTCAAGCTGACAGTAGTAGGAGATTTGCCCAGCCCACTGTGCTTTAAACTAAAGCCAGTGGTCTCACAAAGTCATATCAGTAATGTTCCACTGCTGCCTCATCTCTAGGGAGAAGTTCACTCTTCCTATAATGAATGTTAACCAAAACCCTCAGAAGCAGCTAAAAATCTTGGTCCAGAACTTAAGAAATGAAGCAAAAGGCTGCAGAGACGAGAGTGCAAGTTGGGTCCTGCATCAAAATGGATGTCGAGCCATGCTGCATTATTTTATCACAAGAAACGTAGCTTCAAAGAGGGCAACATGCTTGGTGACTTTCTGTTGTGGAAGTTTTATTTTCTATCACCCCCTGTAAAGCACTGCTGCTTGTGATCAAGAGCATCTCCCCACTTTTCAGACTGCTTGCAGCTCCTGCAAGGCAGCTTGTGGCATGTCTCTCTGTCCTGATGCCCCCTCAGAAGGTGGCTTACAGTGCACAGAAGCAAGATGTAAGCAGAGAAGCAGGTGGGCACGAATGCACATCTGGGGAAGCAATGGGCACCACCAGCTTTCACTGGGATTTGTACTCTAAAGTTCTGTATGAGCTTTGTTAAACAGCCTTGACACTGCAGAGGTGTTTTCTGCAGAGGGAGTGGAAAGCGACAGCAATGTTGGCTGAGCATCTCTGCAGGAACATGGTCAGACTGAAAATATCAGAAGCTTAAGAAGGTGTTGTGCATTTGCTTTACAAAACCTGGTACTTCATGAAGTCCAAGTTGCTTATTTTGTCAAGAAGACTGTTGTGGTGCTGAAGTAGAAGCTTTAGTGTTTTGCCTTTAGTTGCACAGCAAGCTGAGCCAACTTTCTTCCTTGACTTATTTTAAAGTATCATCTCCCTTGTCAAAGTACAAATATGTTCAGTCTCTGGTTTTCTTTTCCCCGTAAACCATGACATTCCCTAGAAGAATGAACAACAGGAAAAAATAAAGTGGGGGCAGAGCAGGGTAGGGAGAGGAGATTTTGCTTAGTATAAGACCAATCTCTTTCCAATTTAAAGCGAGAACAATTTAAGGCAACTTAGGTGAAAATTATTTCACACCCTGTGGGTTGAGAGATTTCTTGCCTGAATGAACTTGGAACCAAAAGACATTTAGGTTTGTATTAGGAAGAAATTCATCACAGAAAGGGTGGTTGGGCATTGGAATGGGCTGCCCAGGGAGGTGGTGGAGTCCCCATCCCTGGAGGCGTTTAAGAAAGCCTGGGTGTGGCATTAGTGCCCTGGTCCAGCTGTCGGGGTTGTTAGGTCATAAGATGGGCTTAATGATCTCAAAGGTCTTTTCCAACCTAATTGATTCTGTGATTCTGTGACTCCGTGACTCCGTGATCCTGTGATTCTATAACTGTTTCCATTCGAGGGTGTGTGCAGTTATGCAGCTAATGTGAAATGACAATTTAAACTAGCACTATCCCTGTCAAAGGAAATGAGCTTTCTGGGGTTACCTCTCCATCCCTGCCTTCCATCTCTTTGGGCAGGCAATTCAATTTCAGCTCTTTGAATGCTTATAATATTCACACCTGGAAAATTATCTCCCATCAACATATCTCAAAAGCTAGCTCAGAGGCCATCTCTGTTCTGACACAATGTGAGGCTGATTTAAACTCACCAGCTGCTTTTTTCCAGACATGAAAGGACAGCCTGTGGAAACAGATGTTTACCTGATTAAGATGCATAGGGAAGTCTCAGTACAAACAAGAGACAGGTTGTCGGACATCCTTCCCGTAATAAAATCTGAACAGTAAAGTCCTCCAACAAGATGCAGAATTGGTTAAAGGGACTTAATGATCATGCCCATGCCTTCCACCCTGCCAGCACCTGCTTGAACTGCTTATGCAAACAGAAAGGTAGCTGTGTCAAAACCTTTCAGCATTTTCTTGAGACTGAAAGTGATGAGTGTTTCTCACTGTAGCAAAAGGATTTCTCCCTGCTCTCTGGCAACATCACCCTTGTGACAGATGCAGATCAGTGGTGCCTTGTTGCAGGGCTTAGGTCTCTTTTTCAAATCAAGGCAGGACCTCATCTCTTTGGTTTTCTCCCAGCAGAGTCACCTTTCTAGATGAGCCTGGGAAATTTCTGAAGCCTTTCTTTCCGAAACAGCAGACATCTCCAGTCTCAGAGAATGCAGTTCCAGATCTTCTCAAGGATGCTGAGGCATGCACTGTGTGGTCAAGCTGTGAAGC
>VZTN01010891.1:14906-26096 GCA_013400515.1 Erpornis zantholeuca | reverse complement strand
GCAGAACACAGAAATTACATGACCTCTAATTGCATTCTGAAAGCAAGATTCCATCACTGCTTACCTTTAACAAGGGATGGATTTTTTCTACCGGAAGAGATAACGGATTCCTTCGTTTCCTCTTCTCAATAGCAGACTGGGCATCAGCTATTGCCCACTTATCAATAGGATGGGGGAAACTTTTTTGAACACGATCCTTAAGACAAAAAAACATGACCAAGGGGTAAATGCACCATCTGAATTATCTCAGCAATGTAACTATGTTATTGAATTGCTTTCTGTTACTTAAAAAAGAAATAGTCGCTAATATTTGTATTTCAACTATTAAAGCTTATACAAAATGTGCACATGTTACATTTAGTACATGCTGCTGACTACATTCATAAGGATGTTTCAGGGAATCATTATCAGAGAATTATCTAATGCTCAAAATTTAAGAAATGCCAGAATAAAGCTGCCATTAAAGGCACAGTTTGCTTCACTTGTGCACATGCCTGGTAACTCAGCATTTAAATACCTGACTATATTTTCTCCTAGACTTCATTCCCTGTACAGGACAGCCATTGAATGAAATGATCACAGGCTTTCTGTTTTACCTTTACTGATCACCACACGGTCCAGGCTGTACACATGCAAACTGCTCTGATGATGACAACAAACATAACAGGAGAAGAAAATGTCCAACAGAACCCACATATTTTAAAACAGTTTCAGTCTACAGGTGGATCAGACATGGCCCATTTTATTTACTCTTTCCAGCAGTCAGAGTGCCTGAGGACTCCTGCATGCTCTGATGCACTGAACAACTCTCCTGCTAGAACTCACACATAGGTCTCTGAAAGTTCAAAAGCTTCACCACGTTTTGTAGCCCTGGTATTCAGAGATGCCAGGAATTCATTTTATCACACAACTTCACATTTTATTTTTTCAGACCATAGTTGCCACTGACTGTTTCAGTTGCAAATGCTCACTTACGTAAATATGGCTCCTGTTTGAGTAACCATGAAATGAGGAAGATGCAGTTAATGACCACTNCCTATAAAGGTAATACCCAACTTTTCAAAGTGCAGGCTTTTTTTTTCCCCTCATAACACTCTGGCAAAAGGAAAGCAGAGGTCCTACAAAAAAAAAGTCTGATCCACTAACAACAATTCACATCCCTAACAGGGTCCAGTCTGTTGACTGAACAGTGAAGGTATCCCAGGGGAAAAATGAATGTGTCTGACCATATAATTAAAGACAGCGTTATTGTGCATGAACACCAAGGGGGTAAATGGTGGTTGCTTGATCATCTCTGTTTCTTGCATTTCTTCTGTCTTCAGAGCCATAAAACTCATAATACATCACTTTACACCGAGTTCTTTGTCAGTGTTGTTTAAAATAGCATTAAACAACTTTCCCCAAACCTCCTCTTGAGCTGCCAGACCAGAATGATGTTGCAAAACAGGTCAGCCATTAAAGGGGACACTGGAACACCACTGGAGGTGTCAAGTGTTCAAAAGGGAAGAGGAAGGATTAAATTCATGAATCTTGAGCTCTAAGACAGCCACATTTTTAAGGGGTGTTAGTGAGGTTTTATTTACCATTAGTCCACTTTCCTCAGAATGTGAGGAAGTCACTTGGGACAGGCCCTGGCCACAAGCACTGGAAACCAACAGGCACTCAGCACACAGTCTTTAGCTTGGCACCAAAGTCTTTAAATCATGGTTAAGCATCAAGTGCTACCAAGGTATTCATGGTCCTACAACCTTAAGTGATACAACTTCACTAACTTGCTCCTCAGACGGAAAAACTCTTCAGCTCAACCTCTCTTCTTAGACATTAAGCTGCTCTGCTGAGATCTTGTAGATCTTTGAAAAGGCAATGGTAAGAGATCAGGTCTGTGTAAAGAGGAAAGAAGTGTTCCCAAACTCCTTCTGAAAAAGTGACTGAACTATTTTTGTTTTAATTTCTGGGACAGCAGGGGGTATATCAGCCTAAATTACCGTGCTGAGAAAGCACCACAGAGCCTCAGACTAAGCAGCTGTAGTTTGCATAAAGTATCAGTGGGGGAAAAAGTGGTTTTTGAAAGAAACGAGCCAGCTTTATACACAAAATTTACACTCACCACCTATTAAAAAGTAATACAGCTCATAGATAGTTTTGCTATCTGTGCATTGAACAACAAATTCAACTGAGAAAATGAGCTATAAAAGAACTCAGTAGGCTTTATGCAGAAGGCTTTGCTGCATGAAGAGACATAATTACTGCTTTCCTTTTTGCATTGTGAAATTATTAATATAGTAGCTTTCATGTAATAGTTCAAATTATTTGTAATCAGATTTGTAGTAAGTGTTCTCTATACCTCTACATCCAGAAAACTTCTTGGTTGAGCTTGACACAACATATTTAACAACTGAAGAATTAACTCCTCCACATACTGCAACGCATCTTCAGTAGAGGAAAGTTTAGGATGGACTTGCACCTGAACCTATAGGAAAGAGAAGCATTCAAGCTTTGAGTTTTGTTCTTCCCCAAACCACATGCTTTACTCACCAAAAAAAAATGACAAAACCCAAGCCAAACAGCCCAGAAAAACCCAATCCAAAACGTAACTTTAAGGCCCATCAGAAAAACCTGACTGAAACACTCACACCTGAGAGAAATATAAATCTCAAATGCTTTACATACTCAAATCACTATAAATGATGTTTAATGTCAAGAAAATGGTTAATTCATAACTGTGCTTAGTACTGCAATTAGGAAAACTTTTAAAGCCCTTGAATATACTTATCTCTCCACTAGCTCTTAAACCACTTGTTTTTACAAGAGGTTTCAGCAGTGGAGTTTTTTCCCCTTTGAAAAGTCATTGTTCATCACAATCTATAATAATGAAATACAGAACATCTTTCACAGAGCACACTACAGAAACAACAATTTCAGAAGCATTTATTATTTCAAATTATTTAATCCATTCTCAGTTAGCACTCATAGGATTGGCTTAGAAGTTTGTTTCCATAGTGGTTTTTTTTTTAAATATGTCAGCCTCTATAGTAAAAAAACACTTCCAAAAAGGCCACAGTGTTGTCCTGGCATTACGTGGCAGCTGAGAGGTTTTGAAAATTCAGTCCCCATATGTTTACTTGTATGTCGTAAGTGTGTCTAATTTCTTACTGGTGCAAATTCAACGAGGAACAATCCCCCTTTGCTCCTCCTATTTTTTTTCCACACAGTCACCTAATTTCTGAAACCTCAAGTATACTTTTCCTTTGCACCTCTATAGCTCAAAAAATAGCACGGTTTTAACCATCCTAAATTTCAGATATGCAAAGCTCAGTGCTTCAGAACTTAAACAGTTTAATCTCAGTCCTACGCCGATGGCAAATATTATGCCAGAGCAAGCGGACTGCTGACTTTCGCAATGCATCTGTCAAGCCCCAATTTCATCATTTTACTGTTCCCCTGCACACAACTCAAAATGCCTTCAGTTCTCTCAATCACTAATACCAGGGCCTAAGAAGCAAAACCCAACAATCTGCCTCATCCAAATGTTAAACCCACGTCTACATTCAAATAATGCTGCCATAATTATTTAATTTCACACCTGAGTCTTGATTCCTGTTTGCAGTTATAGCAAGAACTGAATGTTACGAAGTTCAAACACACAACAGCCTCAAACAAAAATCCACCTGCCTGCTAAGACACTCATTAGCCTGAAAGCTTCATGTCTGGGCATAGTTCTGGTGCTCACTTAACTGCTGTTGAGATTCAAATACGCTGGATCACGCGTTTGGCTTCTTGCAGATTGCACACCCTTATTCAGCAGGTCTTAAAAAACACCTCCAGAAGTCACTGCTTTTTAAACTTAAAAGCAGTCTGGCAAAAATAGAACAGAAGGACTTCTCTCCATTTGACTAGCTAACACAAATATTTTGATTATGCCAACAGTTTCACTTTTCTTAAGAACTTCGCTACGCACAGCTACAGAGTGTGTTTGTGGACCTACACGAATAGCAGCATGCCAGGCAGTCCCAAACATTATTTACAATTCAAACAGTGACATCTGAAATACTGTACCAGCTTGGAACACCTGAACACCAGAAATTATAGACTTGCCAAAATGTTCTCTTAAAGAGCAGAGCTGACCTGAGCCGTCTGGAAGATGCTGCCTTTAATGTTTGGGGTTTTTTTTTAAGTAGAACTGAACAAATTTGTATTACAATCTCCCTATATCATACTCCAGCACTTTTTATTTCAAGAAGTGCTAAATTACTAAGTCAATTCAACAGTAAAAATACAGAGCATGATGAACTGGAGTGATGAAGAGCAGCTCTATTTTCTCCTTTATTTAGAAAACAGACCAGACTTTAATAACCTCATTACAACTCCTTTGGTCTGTAACACAGAGCCTATAGGAATAAGAACAAACAAACAAAAATACCACATCAGGCCATAACCTGAAACATTATCCACAGTCAGCCAAAACAGAGTCAACAGTGATAACCTCCTCCAAGTTCAGGAGATAAAAGTTTCAGACATTTTCCCTAAGCATCTCTGTTTGGGGCAGTGACGCCATCCTTCTCAAAGGCCACTGCCAAGCTCCACTTTAACAGAACATCCACCTTGGCAGAAGAAAACATCATGAGTTGCCACTGGCTTGCCAGCACTGCTTATCTATATTAGGTAGATGGTAAATAACCTTCATTGCTACGTGACACTTAGTATCAGTTAGGGTTCAAAGTCATACAAGTGAACAAAAGAGAACAACCAGACGAACAAGGAAAAGTACAGCACAGTTTGGTGCACAATTACCACAGAAATGTGCAATTTCAGTATCTGCCCTACTGTAGTACCCAACAGCTCGCACTGAGAATGACAGAGTGTTATTTGAGGGTACTCAGTGCAAGTCCCAAGTCCATTATCTTGACGTGATGCAAGGCTGGGTAAGATGCAAGATTTAGTAAGAGAAGACAAGAAATGGGAACATCTGTTAGCGTAACACATCACATGATTAGTTTCAAAAAAAAAGAGAAGATCGAATTACCAGGGGCTTTCCATCTTTCTCATAAAGTCATCTCGGATTTTAGTTTTAAAAAACTGGGCCACCCTGCCTTATCACCCTTGAAAAGGGGGAGTATGGCTTGAATCCCACCACAGCCTTCAGTGCTACTTAGGAATACACATGATAAAAACAACTTCTGAAGTGTTGTGATGTTTAGATCAGATTCTTATCTAAACATTTAACCTCTCCCTTAAATAATGACAGAACCATTCCCTTCCCTCCTACACACACAATAAAATGTCTGTCTTATGATAAGAGAAATTACTAAAAAAGCAGCTTAAAAACTTTAAAAAGAAGCTTCAATTCTTCAAAATACCCCAACCAATTCTAATGGGCAAATACAATCTACATCAGCTACAAATCTCTGCCACCATGGCTGTTTCCACTCAACTCATGTATTCACTTTTTTGAATATCCAATCTTCTCAATCTTTGCTAATTCTCAAAAGAGAAATGACCAGGGTTTTCTTTATTTATAGATAAGCAGAGCCAGCATTTCTTGAACAGCTTTTTAGGATCTGCTAAAGAAAATGAGCAGAGACAAATAGTGCCTGCTTAAAAAAAAATTTAACACTTAAAGAAAATCTTACCATATGAACTCTTGGCTTTCACCCACCCCCACCTTTTTTGTCCTCTTCCCTTAAAATGCACAAAAGCAAAAAATTTCTATCAGGAACAGCACGAGCTTAAAAATTAGGCAGCCATAAATCTAAACTGGCAGAGAAAGTCAATGACACCAACAACAAAGAAGAAAGTGCTTAATGTATAATACAAAGATAAATATAGCTGATCTTACTTTATAACCCATAGCAGTTTATTTTATATAAAGTCTTCTCAAACCATTTTTTTCCAAAACTCTACATAATAAATTAGAACATAAACATTGCCACAAGCCTCATGGGAAGCCATAGGAACTTAGACCAAACCCTGAGAAACCTTTCATTTAAAGGACTGCAGATCAAACAGCTTCAGGTTACACAGAGGCTTGGTCTTCGACAGGTCCAACACAACAACTCCTAGGCTGGTCACAAGATGACCCAAATCCCACTCTAAACTGACAATCAGCAGCTTGTTCTGCAATAGAAAGACGTGTTTGAAAATAGATAAGAAAGGAAAACATATTGAATTTAACAATCTGATTGATACTAAACCTCACATCCTCAGCAACAGATTTCAGTTACTTCTTCCTCAGTGGCCATGAGAAAAAGCCTAATAGGTCCCTGAAAATTTTCAATTCAGGATGAAAAATCCTGGCTCCAGAGAATTCTTAAAGCAACTTCACATTACATAAACACCAGCTTTATGCTCCTTTAAAGCATCATTAACAATCAACACAATCAGGTTCACAGTTGTTCAGTTAAGTACAGAATATACCAGACAAATCCTGCAGCTTTGGAGGGAACAATGACTGACCTGAGTCCATCAGGAGCAACAGAAGCTCCAGCAGCTTCAGACAACAGCATAACAAAAGGAAACAATTCTAAAGGAATTCTAAAGGAAACAATTCTAAAGCTACGTAACAAACTGAAATAAAAACGAAGCATCAACTACTAGTTACAGTTAACTTGTAGCTGGGCTACACTACCCCTGTACTGGAATTCTGGCAAGAAGTCACAGTATGAACCAAAAAACAACTCCTGCTAAAGAGCAACTGTGCTTCACTGCTGAGCACAGGCTATGCTGCCTGTCTGCCCTGGTGGCAGCTGAAGGGCTTGTAAAAAAGGGTCTAAAGGGAAAAAAGCATCATATTTCCCACATCATATTGATCATGGAAGGAATTTTGTAATGGGACAACATGCCACGCCATCCTTCAAAGCATTATCGGAGAAGATAAAACTTTACTGACTCTAAGTAGTTTCCTAAACCAAATTTTTTCTAAACCTTTGCAGTCTATACAATGGATTATTAGTAGAAATAATCCACTGAAGAAATAAATTTGGCAACAAATGATATTATTCTGGCAAGAATTTTCTTCAATTCAGCACCTTCAGAAGTCTTCACTAATGCTGTAACTCTTATTTTTACCCAACACATCTTTTCTTTACTTTCCCTCAATGACTAAAAAAACACTGACAAGCTTATCACTAGCTTAACCCTCCAGGACGAAGTACTTTAGGTACACCTTGCAGGGATGAGTGTTCTTATAGAGTCAACACTCCTTAAAGGCTTTTTCTTCCATTCTTGTACATCTCTGCTGATATTTGGTAACCCTGACCATGTTTTGTTACCTTGATCAATTAAAAATTCAGTAAATTAAATCAAATACAAATGTCTTGGATGCACACTTCAGATGCAGGACTCAGATTTTTGGTAACATTCTGCTGATGTCTCAGAATGGCAGCAGTATTACACTGCTCCACTGAGCAGGTGAAAAAAAATCATGCAGTAAAGACTCGAACTGTCGGAGGTTCTTAAATTTATCCTCCACAGCCATTAGAAAACCCAAGGAGCCAAAGTGATCAGTAAATACAAATGCTCTACATCTTGTGTGAAACAACGGTAAGTAAGAGTAAGACATGACATTCCGAATAGCCATTGACAACTGGTTTGTCACCAATTGGAAGAGCCAGGTGATTAAAAATTGGGTAGAAATATCTTTGTCAGCAACTGCTTCCTGAGAACTCTGTAGTCACTGAAGCAGCTTTTCCCATGTCTTTTGCTCCACGAAAGGTCTGCAACTGACTGGACAAGACATGGAGTCCCTGGAAGCACACTGTCTGGAACAGTTTCCTTAACTTGCAAATCCCTTCAGTTGCCAAGCCACACCAGTCCAATCATTCTGACCACAACAAATTCCAGCAGTACCCCTGGTTAATTGCTCAACTGATCCAAAACAACCTGAGGTATGCAAACAGCAGAACATTCTTTTTTCTCCATCATCAAATGGCTTAAGGTATCCATCAGTAAGGATGACATGCTTCCTTCCTACTGCAAAAACCAATGGATCAGGAAACAAGTGCACCATACACATGCAGAGATATTCTGACTCCAAGAACAAGTTACACCAATGAGATGAAGCCATAAGGAATGATGTTCAAGAAAAACTATCCAAAAGGTTATGACCAGAACAAAGTCTATAAATTCACTAGCAGAGGAACACCAGTGCTGGAAGTGGCATCACTTGGCAGGTGTCCCTTCTGAGTCTGTTTTCCAAGGTGCATTAAAAGCTGCATATCTCTATGCCCAGGTACCAGAGACCTCTGGTGTTTCACGTCTCAAATCCTTCATCTTCAGCCCCAGCATCTCGCCTTCTGTCCATCTTCACAACTACAGTCTCAGACACCTGCTGTTATTCTTTCTTCCTTTCCTTGTACCTCATCACCATGATTACTGCCTTTAGCCAGCAAACAAAGATCTCTGCAACACTCCTCTTTTGTAGCTTCAAAATAACTGTGACCAGGCAGAGAAGAATCTCAGTTGACATCATTTTCTTCCTAATTGAGTGCACTGGAGTCTATCTTGACAGCATCTGAAAAAGAATCAGAAGAAAAGGGATTACATTATGATCTCAGTGGTACAAGAGCTGCGTTTTCAAGTGCAGCTGCTCTAAGCAAATACAGCTCTACTGCTAAGGTTCATGTCTAATGAAACACAAGGCATGGTCTCCTAAGAATTGCCTAAAGTAGAAAGAGATTTATTCTTACTCTATATTCTTGGGATTGCTGCTTGATAAAAAAAAGAGAATCAAAACAATTCATTGGGAAAAAGAAAACTATTTACAATGATTCAACAACACCTATTTTTCAAGAAAGCGATCCCGAGGCTGTAGTTTGAGCTCTGCATTAGAAGCCAACTCAGAGTTACAAAAGGGCAATGGCATTTTAATGATTCAGTCCACGTGTGGCAGCTTTACCCAAGAGCTGCAAACACTCCATCCTGGTATATGTGCTTTTACAGCGTTAACTTAAATGCCACTCTCCTCATTGGACCTATTAATTCAACATAGGTCTTCATAAACTATTAAGTGTAATTTCCAGCTGTGCAGGAAATCATCCCAATTTTGCCTCTACATCTACCAGGTTTCAGGTGGAGTTCAGCTGCTGTCACTGTCTGAGAATGAGCGTCAGCATCAGGTCAGCTAAGGGAGAAGTGAAGGAAAGGTTCTCCTCTAGCAACAATAGGATGTACGTGAGCTTCCAAAAATCTGACTTCTACTGGGACAGCAATGCTCCGGCAATTCAGCAAAGTCACAAGGCACCCGTTTCCCTCCAGAACGGTCCTGCCCTTTGACCCCACTGGGATATGCTGCCATCCTCTCCACTCTACCAGCCCCATGTGCTGGCCTGTGGGTACAGCTAAGGTCTTGGTGAGCTACCCAGGGAGTCACTGACGGCAGTGCTGCAGTGTTGCACCTGCCTTGTGTGACACTCGATTATCAATGCCAAGTGCACTGTGCTGTTCATGTGTTAACCTGCCACCCGTGACAGGTTCATTACTTTAGGGGCCTTTCTCAGGGCAACACACCCTAATCAAAACTATTTGTACCTCTATTAAGTTAGGAAAATACATAATATGGTTTCTCCATTAATGAAGAAGCCAATAAGATAGTAATTTAACAATTTCATCTGCTATTTAGTTTTCCTATAACTCAAGTATTTGGCTCTTCAGTAATTCTTCTTTGTGACAATTTGGACAGATGCTTTATCTTTACAGAAACAGCAGTGGTAAGCAGCAGCAGCCCGAGAGAAGGTAGGAAACAGGTGGTGATCTCATAAAAAGCTGAGGTCAAAAGAGTCAACACCTGCCAGACAGTTACAAGTTTCAGTGTGAAGCCTTCAGAACTAACTCCACCTGATTCCTGCCACCCCTCTACCCATAAAGAGAAACAGAGCAGAGGACAACAAAACCAAGACAACTATACCTTGCAGGGCCAGTTCATCATCCTTGAAGCTTGTCCTTGTCGGCCTTCTCCACTGACCTCAGATTCCAGAAATCCTTTTCCCACTGCAGAATTCATCCAACTCCTTCAGGAAGCATCTTTAATGCAGGGTGACTTCACAAATAGCTTGTCCACTGGGAAGAAATCTGACACTTCAGATGTCACAAGTTATTCCAAAGTTCTAATGCTTGCTTGCTTCGAATCCTCAGCCTGTGTACTCCAGTCATCAACACTGAGACTCCTTCCAAATTTGACAAACACTTGCTCCATCATGGAATAAAGCATCCTCCAAACGAACAAGCACTCTGTGGCTTAGACCTTGGGTAACTCCAGTTTCCAAGCAGGCTTCAGCTGGATGGGTGTCCAAGTGCTTACAAGCACCACAAGGGAGTCGTGTGGTTAGTGCTGAAGTTTCAAGGAAGCAACTATCCAGGGATAAGACATTAACAGCACGTGCTATGGATGAGACAAGCAAAAACACTTCCAAGAACTGGACAAAGCCACACAGTGCTGGAGACCTCAAAGAGCATGCCCAGAGAAGAGAGGCAATACATTGCAAGAGGAAATTAGGAAGAAATACTGCATGTGTACAGCTGCAGCACCTGAGACCTCTCAACCAGCCCTAGGAAGGAGCCTTTCACGCAGACGTCTCAGTTAATCACTGTAACTAGACAGTAACTCAGAAAGTGTTGCTGTGCACGACTAAACCACGTGAAATTCTGCAATCTGAGGACAGTTCAAGTAACAGTGTCAGAAAACTTGTTTCTTAAGCCTTGTACTTTCTGGGTTCGGGCTGCAAAAGTGGAAGAGGAGCCCTCACTATTTTTTCCTCTTTTCCGAAAAAATTCTTTCCACGCCACAGGCACAAGCCTCACCATCCCGAGGGAGCAAGACTTGCTTGTTCGTCCTGATTAAGCCTTCTGAGCAAAAAGGTATTTAAACTAAGAGAAGGTTAACTAAAAGCCATTAGACACAAACACTAATTAACCAAAATTCTCTCAGGACCTGCTCCTAACAATCCCCCCCTATTCCCAGTCGTGTCACCAAGGAAGACCAGCAGAACCCGCAGCAGCACCACTTGCTTCCCTCCGGGCCGAGGGGAGCAGGACTCGCGTGTCCATCACACGGTTTTTATCTACACGGCTCCGTCTGTCAGAGCATCGCCCCAGCGCGGCTGCCGCGCCGGGACACCCACAGAAGCAGCCGCCTGCCCCGCGGGACGGCGCCGACCGACCCCCGGCAACCCCGCAGCCGCTTCCGGAGAGCGGGGA
>VZTN01010891.1:995-13811 GCA_013400515.1 Erpornis zantholeuca | reverse complement strand
ACACGGAGATGGGTCTGGATGGGACACACGGAGATGGATTGGCTGGGAGACACGGAGATGGGTCTGGATGGGACACACGGAGATGAGTCTGGCTGGGACACACGGAGATAGATCCATCTGGGACACACGGAGATGAGTCTGGATGCGACAGACGGAGATGGATTGGCTGGGACACACGGAGATGAGTCTGTCTGAGACAAGGAGTTGGGCAACAATGCCAGGACTCATGTATGGATGCAGAAGGAGCTCCTGGACAAGCTCAGATCCTAAAAGGAAGCATACGGAGGGTGGGAGCAGGGGCTGTAGCCTGGAAGGAATACAGAGAGGTTGTCCAAGCAGCCAGGGATCGGGTTAGAGGATATAAAGCCCCGAGAGAATTGAACATAGCAAAAGCCATCAAGGACAACACGAAAAGCTTCTGCAGGTATGTGGGTGATAAAAGGAACACTAGGAAAAATGAGGGCCCTCTTTGGAAGGAAAGGGGAAACTTGATTACTCAAGACATAGCTGAGGTACTCAATGACTTTTTTGCCCCCTTCTGCACCAGGAAGTGCTCCAACCACACTGCCGGAGTTCCAGAGGGAAAGAAAAATCACTGAAGAATCACCTGCTGGAGAAGATCAGTTTCAAGGCCATCTAAAGCACCTGAAGGTGCACAAGTCCATGGCACCTGATGAGATGTATCCACAAGTCCTGAAGGAACTGGTGGATGAAGTGGCCAAGCCACTATCCATCATATTTGAGAAGTTGTGGCATTCTGGTGCAACTTTATTGACCGTAAAAGGGGAAACATAACCCCCCTTTTAAAAGGGAAAAAAGAAAGATCCGGGGAACTACTGGATGGTCAGTCTTATCTCTGTGCCTGGCAAGATCATGGAGCAAGTCCTTCTAGAAACTCTGCTAAGGCAAAAGAGAAATAAGGAGGTGATTGGTGACAGCCAACATGGCTTCAGTAAGGGCAAATGGTGCCTGACAGATTTGGCCAGAAAATAGACAGAAAATAGCCCTGAGGAGAACATGGGGTGCTGGTGGACGAAAAGCTGGACATGACCCAGCAATGTGCACTTGCAGCCCAGAAGGGTTGCATCCTGGGCTGCCTCAGAAGCCGTGTCTTCAGCAGGTCAAGGGAAGTGATTCTGCCCCTCTGCTCTGGGGGTGTCCCCTTCTGCAGTGCTGCATCCAGCCCTGGGGCCCCCAACATGAAAAGAACATGGACCTGTTGGATCAAGTCCAGAGGAGAGCCGTGAAGATGATGAGAGGGCTGGAGGATCTCTCCATAATATGAAGACAGGGGTTGTTCAGCCTGGAGAAGACAAGGCTTTGGGGACACCTTCTGTCAGCTTTCCAGTATTTGCAGGTGGCCTACAAGAGAGCTGGAGAGGGACTTTTGACAGGGGCATGTAGCGAAAGGACAAGGCAAATAGCTTTGAACTAAAAGAGGAGAGATTTAGGTTAGGTGTTATGAAAAAAAAATGCTTTACTGTGAGGGTGGTGAGGCCCTGGCACAGATTGTCCAGAGAAATTGTGGATCCCTGGAAGTGTTTAAGGCCAGGGTGGATGGGGCTTTGAGCAACTTGGTCTAGTGGAAGGTGTCCCTGGCCACGGCAGGGGGAGTGGTCCTACATGGTCTTTAAGGTCCCTTCCAACCCAAACCATTCAATGATTTTATGAAAATCTGCACCCAAGGAGGGAAGAAGACTTCCAGCAACAGTAATGCAGCTGCACTGTAAGGATGCTGAGCAGGCAGCAAGCCCAGCACTGCTGTCCACAGTAAGGACTCAGGAGTGCACCCGGTTTTGTGTCTCCCTCCCCAGACAAATTTCTACACCTTCTTCTACACCACTCATAGATGACACAGGCCTGAAACATTACTTCCTATATTTTAGGTGTGATTCCTTGGAGGGAGGCAAGAGGTTGGGGCACATTCCCTATTTTTATCAGCTATTTTCCCATGCAATCCTTCAAAACCCAGCAGGGCTATTGCTAAAGCTGAATCCTGTGGGGTGTAAGAAATGTCCCCTGCCTGGGGGACACATCCACCCCCACCAGTGCTCACAGCATTGTTGGGCTCTCCCCCAGCCCCACTGCAAGCTCCCTGTGGCAAAGCTACAGGCAGCCAGCAATGTGCTTTATCTTGCACCGAAAGCCCTTGCTTTCAGTTAAGGGCTGTGAGATGCAGAATTTGAATCTGAATCCCCTCTTTTTCATGTCACCAGATCCTGTTTCTGACAGAGATAGGCAGCATGGAGAGATGGGCAAGAAAGATAAAAGCACTGTTCATTCCCCTGTGATCCCAGCTTCCAGGAGCACTTCCATAACACACACAATGCCACTGCTTTGTTCCCTGTAAAAAGGCTCAGTTTGGTCTGAGGCCCAAGCTCAGCCCCTGCACTGATCAGACTTGGCTGCCAGGCTGGTGAGTGCCCCACTGCAGTCACATCAACACTCCTGCCTGCCAGCAGCTCAGACGACTTGCTAGGAGTCAGTGTGGAAGGCACGAGGAGGAGGAAAAGGGAAGCCACGGAGGTTGTTGCAGAGGCCTTGCTGTAACTTGATGGGGTTTCCTGGTGCCTGGGGTTTCCTGGCTCTGAGTGTGCTCCCATCAGTCAGCCACACACTGATTCCAATCCTACACCAGAATCCCAGGCATGGCTCAAAAGAACTTTAGTTCAAGGCAACTGCAGGCCTAGCAAAGGAGACCTTTTGATTTACCAGGCTCCTGGGCTCAGCTGCCAGCAGAGCAGTCAAGCAGCTCAAGATGAGGGAAAGGCAGTTTGTAGCACAAAGCCCAAATCCTGCAACAGGACAATTCCTCAAAAAAGCAGAAACCCTTCACTGTCCTGATTATACCAAGAGACTGGAAACAGGCCTGCCCTAGCACAATGGTCCCTTCTTCCCACACACCACTACCCTGTCCTCTTTATTTTTAGCTCTTCCAGCCACATCCCTGCAGGCATGCTTGTACCAAAAACACCCAACCAGAGTAAAAAGCAATAGACCTTAGCTTCTGGTACCTTCAGCAATGGCCTGAGAAAGTTGGCCCCAGCAGGATCCCCCCACCAGGAGGAAGCATGTTCACTGCACATCAGCCGTACTACACTTTGTTAAAGCTGAGCGACATTCTGCATGTCCAAGTGAGGAACAGTCCACAGGAGGCAGGATGGAAATCCCCCCTGGGGATTTCACAAGGGTGCTGTGAAACACACACAGCTTCTTGACTTCTCTGAGAACTCAGCTGCTCAGCAGTGGGGCTCGTGCTACCACCTCTCCCACAGGCTGAGCCGAGGCTCAGGATGAGGAACAGCCAGGATGGGGCTGGCAGAAGCAGTGGGCTTAAGGCCCATGGGCAGAAAAATAAACCTGCTGAAAAAAAGAATAAATCAGTTTTGCAATCAACAGCAGTGGAAAAGCAGGAAATGGAGGGAAGAAACCACACAAGGTGGAATTTGGAAAGACTTAGCTCAAATCCACATATCCACTGCCCAAAGGCCAAAAGGTATTGATGCCAACCCAACCTGAGTGGAGCTCCAGCAACCTCTGTTCATACATTCAGAGACGCCCAGCTTCTGTGTTTGGCACAACCATTTAATAGCAGAATTGAAAACTCAGTATGTTCCATTTTAGTCTTATGTGGAAAATCAGTGCAGGTGATAATCTAATTGTACAACAACATGTTAAAAAAATTTATTTTACATTATATACATTAGGGAACATATTTCAAAGCATTACCAATCACAACAATAATGCAGGCCATAAATCACTTTTAATTTAGTTTGCTTTTAGTGTATATTATCACAATAAAATATAAAGAACATATACAAAAAAAGGAGTCAAATGTGTGCATTTTGCTTAAAACTTGGCATTTACACACTCCATTGGAAAATAGCAATCAAAAATACTTCTGATCAAAACTAAGTTCCCGTGATGCGTAGTAACCATTGTATTGTTTCAATGAGGTAGTAACTAAATTTTGGCCATGTGTTAACATCCTAAAATCAAGAAAAGTGTGAAAATGGTTATAAGGCCAAAAAAAAAAAAGTCAAAATGGCAACATCTCTGAGCCATTTCCACAATGTGGAATGTTGCTCCTTTTCATCATGATATGAAACTATTTAGTAAGACAAACAGTAATAACTACTTTTTTATCATTGTATACACTAGTAATTCAAACACCTATTGCAGAATTACAGCCAGGTACCACTAGTCTGGGATTGACACCCATCCATAAGGTATTGTTTTCAAGCATAGAGAAGTAATCATATGGAAAGTTTTAATTAAATATAAAAATACAGGTGTTTAACTGGTTTGTTTCACAAAGAAATCTACCCAAATAAACGAAAAAAAGGAACTCTGAAGCCCAAGTCATATCCACAAAGTCACAGCTTACCTTTGTGACTAAATACATCACATCTCAATACATTGTGCAAACATGAACACCAGTGTGTTGTATCGAAATTAAAACAAGATTGTAATCTGATTACAGCCTTGGTTACAATTTCTAAAAGTTAATATTTATTTGTATTAGTAAATTACATATAATAAAATACAATAGTGTTGCTAAATGTACTATATTCATTGCTAGAATCCCGCTTTATAATAAACACATGAGACGTCCTTATAATAGTACCCCAAATTTAATTTTTGCATCCTCAGTGACTTTTACATCTGTACAGGTAAGACACTTGTACTTAACAGGAGGACCTCTATCTACAGAAAGTCAGTGTAGGGCTTCAGCAAGAAGTTTCACTGAAAAATACTGCATATGTACAAAGATTACATAACAGTAAATTAAGCACTTCTGTGGTATTATAATGCTTCTGTGTCCATACCACAAACAATTCTTGTCTTCCTCTCATGCCACAATAAATTATAAAGTAACTGAAGTGGGGTTACTGCAGCTTTTGTGCAATTCCAGCCAGTCACGAGTGCTGCTGCAGCAGGAGTGTTCTCCTCACAGTGAGCTGCCTGCCATGAGCTGTTCTCAGTAACTGTTCTCATGCCCTGCCAGGATATACAAATTGCTGTTGGCTGTCGGGTTGTCCGTCGGTCTGCTCTCCAGCACCACGACCCTAAAATGGAAATTAAAAAAGCCACAACGTCAAGTGATCCTTCATTTAAAAACAACCCTGGACATAATTACATATTCCTTCCTAGGATCCATCTGACTGGTTGCCATTTCTCTTTCCCTGGATGCCTTTAGTCCAAAAGCCCCTCAAACAAATGCCAACCTCAAAGCTACCTCGCAGTTTTAACCCAGACAAGATCCCCAAGGATCTCCCAGCCTCTCTGGGCTCCTGCTAATGTTGAACCACTCTCACCGTCATCTTTACCCCTCTTATCCAGCTGGAACTTCCCTTGCTGCAATGTATCCCTGCTGCCTTTCATTCTTTTAGTAAGGGTTTCTGAAGAGGGTCCATCACTCTCCTACCAGGCTCCAGTTCTGAAAGTTGTTAGTCTGCCCCTTGTCATTGGAATGACAGATGAACAAAGATGATTCTTCTGTGAGCACTTCTAGTTAATCCCTGAGCCCATGTAACCTAATCCAGAGAAACTTCCTCCAGCTCTGAAAGTCCCAGAGCCAAAAATCTGCAGGCCAAGAGAATCCTCAAGGAAAAAAGGACTGCTATGGGAAAAGTCTCTTCTCTTACTTTTTCTTCACACCCACTTTTGGCCAGCATTGGAGACAAGAGGCACAGTCAGCTGAACCTACAACTGCAAAGACCATAAGGGATGTCCTAGATCAGAGCTTTTGCTTCAAAGAAGAGAAATTAGCACTAACAATTTTGTTTCATGAACGATTTAAGAATTTTTTCATCAGGCAAGAATTGCTAGAACTGCTAAACAGACCAGGATGTCCATGATTGACTTATTCTCCACAAACATCCTGAACTGAAGGCAGATTGTGGGAAACTCAAATCCATCTCTTCTGCATTCAGACAGAAAAGTTTGCTTGATGCAAAACTATGGCTCAGGAAACCTGACCTCTGCTCAATGTGCTCCACAAAGGGAATGACACCTCATGCCATGAGGCAATTCCCTGCTCATGAGGAGAAAGCAACACAGAAAGCTTTTATCAGACTGACATCGGGTTTTTGGCTTCTCAGAACATCAGCTCCTCTGAACTGCCTAGGAAAGGAGTTGTGTTACTAGGAAAAGGCTTCACAGCTCAAGCACAAAACAGGACAGAGCTGCAAGGAAAAGGGTATATGAAGAAATCGAAATTAATGCTTATTGCAGTGCAAACTCTTTAAACATTGTCTTAGACTTGAGAAACTATCAGAGCAAGCCAGAAATAGATGGGACCATATTTGGGAAAGAGGACATTTTTACAAGGCAATTTTTTGCAATGTCATTCTAAGATGCCACATGAATTTACGGCAAGCAGCATAAGACGGAGGCAATTCTCAAAAGAAAAGTTAAAGCCTATCTTTGCAGTTCTTGTGAATTCATTACTGGTGAAACTGTCATATCATCTTGCACTCCCTTAAAGACAAAACAACTGCTGCTGCTGTGGCTCTTATAGACGTACAAAGTTTGACACCAGGGCAGAGAAAGTTGAGGAAGTCAGTGACACTCCTAAAACAGCATTTACTGACTTCAGCAGGCTGGTATCTGGTGGATCACACAGACAAAGTGTTAGTGGCCTGAGAGCAGACACCAAAGAACACCTACACTGGGAGTTATCAAGAGCTCTTACAAGACCTGAGCTGTCATGTTGGGAGAACAACCGGTAGGTTTCCTTTCTGGGGGTGAAAGTGAGATATTTAAAATTTTTAAGTATTTTTTGCTTTTATCTCCAGAAGCAAATCTTGATGAGCTACTGCAGCAGAACATCTGAAATTAAAGACTTCACCAAGTTAAACAAAGAATTACAATACAAAAAGGAAAACACTCCTGGAGATTTTGATTACAGCCAAGTAAGAACTTCTTGCATGGCTGAGTACTTCTGGAAGCCCAGGAACACTTTTTAGAAATTTTTTTTTTTTTTAATTTAAGAAAGAGAACATTAAAAGCGAAGGACTGGAAGGTAGACGTACACAAAGGAATGTCTAAGATGGCTAAAAAAAGGATTTGCAAGAAACATGCAAAAAGAACTTTTACAAGGTAGGAGAACACATGTTATTCTTTATTTTAGTATGTCATGTTTGCTTCTCATCTTACCTGTCAGATCCCAGAAGCCTGAATATCCTTGTATTATCAGAAATTTCTTGTGTGATCTAGACAATAAAAATAAATGTTTGCACGTTAAGAGCAGAAGTGTTTTCATTTTGTTTTTAACATCAATCAAGAGAAAAGAATTGACTGTGACTGATGTTACCAACTGACTGCCAATTAAAATTCAACAGAGAACATAATGCAACTGTCACTTTTAACTAAGATAAAAAAGTTTTCTGTAATTCCTCCCATATTACATGAATTCCTCCAGTAGCAACTGCAAGCACAACAGCAGGGCTCAGCTTGGTACTTGAGTTACCAATGCAATTCTCTTTAGAGCTGTGACTGAAAGAGATAGAGGGCAATCCGAGTCACTCTAAAGTTGATATCCAAAAATGGGTCGGGTAAATCACACCTAAAACACATTTTGTTGAAATGCTGAATTATAGTAAGAATGCACTAAGGTCAGATTCTGAAAACCTTAGCAGAGAAACATAATCTAATTTGTGATACTTAGGTCCACTGCAAAAAGAAAACTTAGTCTTTTGACATTTCAGACAAGTGCAACAGACCTTTGTGTTCTGTTAGTGAATTGTACTTGCGTGATGCATCTTTTTGATCACATGACTATCAAAGCACCCAGAAAACCATCATATTCATCAATAAAGTCAACTGAACCCCAGTGCATACTCCAAAGGGTATTTAATCACTTTGTGAACAGGCAACACTGTTTACAAAGCTCCTCTTCTACACAGCCACATTTCATATTCTTGGTGAAAGCAGACATTCTTATCTCCTTCTCAGATCCTACTAACACTGTGACTTTACCTTTGGTGAGCTACTGCAGCAGAATAATTAGTGAATTTACTTTTGGTGCAGAGAATTTGCAAGAGAATTTTAATTCACAGCAATTAAGTTCTTCACTTTTCTAAGAAAAATAATTTCTGCCTTCTGAGGCTAAGGCTGTAAAATCTTCACCCAAATTTTGAGCTTCTTGTGTCAGAATTTCACAGTTCCCTGTTTCACACTCAATCAAACCACTGTGAAAGGTCACAGTTGTGGAAGGAAATAACTTTGCAAGCAGCTCAAGTCATCCCCAATAAAGCCAACTGTATTAGAATAGGGAATCTGAACTAATGATGTCTTCAAAGAAAAAAATGCTTCAAGTTAAGTCAGTTAGCTCTTTGTCCCATGCAACCACTTCCTAGATACTATGTAGTATAAAATTCCCCAAAAGTAATAAATATGGTCAAGACCTGAGCCTGGCACTGAAGGCTTTTCATATTCCAGAAGAAAAGAGGTTTACTTTTTTCAACAGCTGCAGCTAGTGGGACAGCCAGGAGACATAAGGAATTTTAAAAGGCCCAAAAGCTTACCCTTGACATGTTCTCCAGAGAAAAGGTTTTAGCTAGCTTGCTTTCTGTCAACAGCCCAGTTCTGCTTTCAGTTCTTCATTTAGGTTCTGGCTTGAGAGTAACAAAGCAAGCCAGTGTCTCTGATGCTTTACATAAACAACAAAATGCATCCATTTGGGCTGCAGCACCCAGGGACGTGGCCTCTCCTAGCTGGAGCAGAGCCGCTCAGTACCAATGGGGAGAGCAATGCACAAGTGACATAATAAATATTTGCACCCTTAGAAATAAGAAGCAGTCTGACTCTAGTCTTTGGTTTACACAGAGCAGGCTCATTGTTAGCACAGACTGGGTCAACTGGGGCTTTGTGCAAGTCAGAGTAGTGGTGGAACAACATGGAATAATCCAAGTTTGGCATGGTGTGACTTATGTGTATCTTAAAATACAATTAGTCATAATGAGCTCAGTTTTTCAGCCAATGAAACACTGAAGGAACAACTGGTGATGTTTGTAAACATTCATTAATAACCAAATTAAAAGACTCATTAAAATCCAACCAAGTACAGCACTTTCTCAAACAGGCACACAAGGTTTGCAGCAAGGAAAAAAAAAACCTGTTGGGGAAGGTAGTTATAATGGTTTAACTCCATCTAAAAATCACAGCAAACAGGCTAAAAAAAGGGACTACAAGGAGATTTTAGGGAAAAAACAAATTAATCAGGTTTAGGTCAATCTGGTATTTTTCTCCTGAAGATGGAAAAATATTTCTTGTGAAAGCTGGGCAATTCTTCAAAGTATTTGTAAGCCAAGAGAACATGGAAGAGACTAAAAAACATCCGGCAACTCATTTGACACTGCAAGAAAAAGCTAATGCTCAGCAGTGGAACCACTGGGAAAGGCCAAATTTTTGCATCCTTGTCTGAGAGACTAAGGAACTGACAGTAGTCTTCAAAGCAATTTAAGGCAAAGATTAGTATTACCAAGAATTAGGCTTGGCTATTTCCTATGGCATCCTGGTCCAGTCTCTTGTTTCTGCTTTGCTACTTGGATGTGACTTGGGGTTCTTGTACAGCTCTGCTAACACCTTATAGCTTACAAAACAAGCTTAGAATGAGACTCCAGCTCCTAGGTCTAACCTAGCAAGTGATGGAAATGTTTCACTCTTTTTCAGACAACAGCATTGTGCATTTCTCCTCTTTGTGGCTTACATTAGAAGCCAGAATTTGAAGCAAAACGCAGTACTCACCTCATTTGATCGGAAACTCCTTCCTTGCATGCCGTGTTTCCAGAATGCTAACACACTGTCTTGTAGACAGACTGGTAAGAAAGAACACTGGAATCAGTTTTGAGGCACAACATAAACTCTTGCTCTTAAGGCCAAAAGCATAAGACTGCTATTTTGAAATCTGTATATGTATATTCCATTGTATCACATCTCCCAGTAATCCCTGAACCTGCCTCAAAAGTAGCTGCATTTATGTATTTATTTGTTTAATGCGCAGGGTTTAAAAATATTTCCACCTAACCAGAAAACGTTCTAAATGTCTAGTCCTAAATGTGTCATTTTCCTTGAACAGGAAACCCCTTTAATAGTTGCAGAAAATATATATGGAATTGTAACAAAAATGTTACAGGACTGTCTTTGGAGACACTACCAGGACAGAACAGGCTGCTGGAAGCTCATTTGTGACAAGCAGGGTGAGGACTACAGTACATGCAGAGGCCCCAGAGTGAGAAGCTTCAAGTACATTGAATCCTTCCTTCCCCCCATTCCCATCCATCAAGAGCCATAAAAATAATATTTTCAGCAATGTTTTCTTGTCCTCTGTGGGAGGTTATCTTTGGAGGACCTTTAAAGCTTCTCCTCAGAAATAAACTCCCTGCAACTCCTGATGATTTTAGATCCCACTGTTCTTCCTCCTCTGGTGCTACCCTCCATCTGTGCACACACCCTCCTACCACTTTTTCAATAGCAGGTGCTGCAATCCAGGTATGTAACTACTGGAGAATTGCCAAAATCATGCATTCTTTCTGTTTCACAAATCTAATTCATTCAGATTCTACACAAGGAAACAAAATTTATGTAACCTGTGACATATCACATAATTTAGCCTTTGAGTTGCTTTATAAAAATGGACTGCATAAACACACATGCAAAATGAGTTAGGCATGGGTGATTCACATAGTTTATGTAGGTTGTGTTAAGGTATTCCTTTAGAGGCTAAGACTCTCCATCATACTCCCAATGACATTTAGCTTAATCAAGGAAGACTCCAGGAGTGTTACTACATTCCAATTGCTCCTAGGAAAGCACATGCTGAACCTTTCACTGAGCCTTCTCACACAAAGTGAAGTGAGTGAGGTAGTGTTCCAAGTGCCAAAGACTAGACAGGTACCATACCTAATTCTTTACTGTAACACTGAACAAGTCAATCAAAGAACATCTCAAGTTGGAAGAGACCCATCAGGATCACAAAGAGCAGTGTCCAGATGCTGCTTGAGCTCTGACAGGCTTGGTCCTGTGACCACTTGTATGGAGAACTCAGTCTACTAGTGACTGATTGCACTCTGAGTATAAAGCATCTTCCCAATATCCAGCCTGAATTTTCCCATATGCAAATTCATATAATCTCCTTACTGCTGGTCACCACTTTTTGGGTGCCAGGGCACACTGTTGACTCATCTTCAACTTGCTATCAAGCCAAACTCCCAGATCTCTTTCTGCAGAGCTGCTCTCCAACCTCTCAACCCACAGTTTGTATGCCTAACAGGGACTACCTCATCCCCTACCAAATCCACTGTTTGCTCTTGTTAAATTTCATCNTTGGAAGAGACCCATCAGGATCACAAAGAGCAGTGTCCAGATGCTGCTTGAGCTCTGACAGGCTTGGTCCTGTGACCACTTGTATGGAGAACTCAGTCTACTAGTGACTGATTGCACTCTGAGTATAAAGCATCTTCCCAATATCCAGCCTGAATTTTCCCATATGCAAATTCATATAATCTCCTTACTGCTGGTCACCACTTTTTGGGTGCCAGGGCACACTGTTGACTCATCTTCAACTTGCTATCAAGCCAAACTCCCAGATCTCTTTCTGCAGAGCTGCTCTCCAACCTCTCAACCCACAGTTTGTATGCCTAACAGGGACTACCTCATCCCCTACCAAATCCACTGTTTGCTCTTGTTAAATTTCATCCAGTTGGTGATTGCCCAGCTCTCTGACCTCCAGGGATATTCAACACTAATAATGAAACCCAACTTACCTATTGATTCAATCTGAAAGTCAAACGTGAGCTCCGATGACAGTTTGCGGCTGGATTTTAACCTGCCTTGCAGATTCACTATTTTTATACAGCCTAGACAATAAATAAGGATATGTTAACCAAGAATTATCTTCAGTGTAGAACTTTATTTGACGACAGACAGTATGTATGTATATGCATACATATATATTTAGTTGATATTAAACTTACAATCCAAACACACCAAAATGGTATCTCTCTCCAGCTGTGTTACATGGACAACGCTCGTCTCTGTAGTGTCTATAAAAAAATGACAGTGTTAGTTCATAACATAAATTAGCATGAAATTTGAAATGGAAGTTCTAGAGATTGAGACACTTTGATGGGTTAGTGTGATTTATTTACTTATTATCTTACCAGTGACATTTCTCTTCTCTTAGAGAAGCATGTCCACTTATCCAACATGTTGGAAAACTGAAGTTATAATATAAAAGTATGGATTTAATCCAGCCTTTTCTGAGCTGTGTCACAAAAGCAAACTGGCATGTACTCTGTTCTCCATTTATTCTGTTGGTGTAATTGAACATTGCAGTTGCAAAAAGGCAGATATATGTGACTGCCCACATTATGCTGTTTCATTGCACTTTTCTTCTGTCTTTATTTCTAAATCCTGATAGAGACTTATTATTTAATTCTTGCTGCTATTTGCAGACGTTCCATCCCCAGATGTTCCAAAATAGGGACTTATTTCCTTCTCCAAACCCTCAAAAGAAGGGTTATTTTCTTCTCTTCTGGGTTACAGCTGCAGCAGTCTTCATCAGAGCAAATAGGGATTTGACCCCCAAGTGATTAGTGGACATGTCAATTCAAAAGAAAAGTGTAGTTTTGGTCCATTTGTTTGGTAACATTAAAATTACATACAAAGCAGCTCTTACTAATTAAACATTACTGCCAAATTCTGTAGGCATTTTTCATATAGAAAAGAGAAACTCAGTAAATCCATTAGACATGAGAAATTAGAGCACATTACCTAAAACACAAAAGCTGCTTACGGTTAAAATTATAA